>JAZHYW010020298.1:0-229632 GCA_037355805.1 Ixodes ricinus
TGATTCTGAACCAACAGATGGCGGTGGGATCGCCTTCAGGCCTGTACATCAATGCGAGAAATCGTGTGTGGTGGCGCTTCGATACAGTGGGGTGTTTTTCTATACCCTGAATTTGGCATCCCTGATCCCTTGCTTGTTTTTCTCTGCACGAGCTTTCTTTGGAACGCGCACGGCTGCGCCAGTTCTCGTGCAAGGGGGCCAGTTGCCTACGCTCCGAGCTCACGTCTCCAGCAAATGTGGGCAGAACAAAAGGCGAAAATCGTCCTGAGCCAAACGGCGAGGCACATGCACAACAAAACAACCGACGCGTTGAAAAATATAAAATTGCCTGTGCGCAGTTATCGGAGATTTCAGAGGCCAATTACACAAATTTCAATGTGATCAGATTCATATTGTCACGAATGAAGGTGACGAAAGGACGAACAGTGAACTGAAAAATAAAGGTTTAATTGGCGAACTCGTGCCAAACAAAATAAGTAAAGAGAAAGAGCGTCGAGGCAGCAGAAAAGCAAGCGGCGATTCGGCAGCGTAACAGAGAGCGAGAGCGAGACTGACTCGACAAGGTCGCGGGCAGCTGGTTATCTAGAAGTGCATCACTATCTCGAAAGTTCGGCAAAGAAGGTTCGAGCATCGCGTGCTCGGAGCGATGATGAACTGGCACTTCCGAGAACAAGAGAGCAGGGCAAAAGACGTCTGGTGCAAGAATGAACGCGAATCTTCTAGATGTCCGTGACCGAGCGTTGCTTTCTCGGCTCTGCGGGTGGCAATATGACGGGCCGACGACCCTTTTGTCGTGCATGTGTTTGGCTCTTTGTAGATTTCCAGGAAAACGTGATGACGTGATAGACTTGGGTTTCCGAAATTCTAGCTTGAGGAATTAACTACCTAAAAAATCAAAACAAATGAACTATTTTTTGGGCGGTCAGGTGTCTGATTTAGGTAGCTGGGTGTTTATTTTGACCAGAACCACGAGACTGAAAAATACAAAAAAATGACACTCAGGTTTAGATGTTGAGTTTGGTAAACCGAAAGTAGGACTGGTGCGGGAGTCATAATGAAAAAAAATGCCGAGGTTAACAATTGACTCACAGCAATAAATGATAAGAAATAATTTTAATACGAATCCAGTGATAAATGCAACGAATGGCCAGGCAAAGATTCTGGGTCTGTGGATAGCTTTTGCACATAGTTTAAACAATGTACAGAGTGTCACAATAAAAAATTACGGCTTTTTTTTTTATTGCAAGAATAAACATAGGCATCGCCGAACGCTCATCCTCCGACCAAAGGTAGCGCTAGAGGTCACAACCAGATGTCAAAGTTTCAGCCCGATCCGATACCTTATTCAAAATTTATAAGTGATTTTCTGAAAAGTTCAATGGGATATGGCGGCCGACAGGGTTTTCGAATACATGGGGCTCTATGGCACCAGAAACCGAAAACGGTCAAAAATGGGCTCTATTTTCCCATTGAAATTTTCAGGAAACCACTTATAACTTTTGAAAGAGGTGTCCGTTCCGGATGAAGCTTTGGCATCTGGTTGTGACCTAGCGCTACCTTTGGGCGGAGAATGAGAGCTAGGTGATGCGTAGTTTATTTTTTACAATAGAGAAAATAACCCTGTAAATTTTTGGTGACATCCTGTATTAGTTTTAATTTAGTGATTTATGCGCGCAAGTAGTAGTGTGCATAAATGAAAAAGACGCAAACGGGTAGAGTTTGGCGTTGTATAAAATATAGTGTAAGCACGCACATGGTACGCTGATTAAGAATGAAACAGCCCTACATTTTACACTAGCGTTGAGCGTATCGAAAGTTACGGGTGCATCAAAAGCTAAAGCTTGTACACATATATACTGCTCAGGCCGTTATGTTTGAATACTCATAGTACTCAGTTGGTGTAAGTTGTCTCCTGATTGCTTACAACAGAAAGAAGGAAACATTCTAACTCTGTGTTGATAGAAAAACTCCACCTGTCAATCATCTCGGCGCCGATTATGAGCATTCACTGCGTACCAACGGTCGCGTGCTTAGAATGAGATTTTCCCACGTGCTTTCATACAATCGCAATTGTTCTTGACAAACAACAATGTTTACTCAGGCAAGCGGTCACATGTGAAACTTAGAATATTTTATATTGATTGTGGCACACGTGGCAAGTTGCATAGGTTTTTTTACAATCCGCGAAATAGAATTCTCCTGGGTTACCTTGGTCTCTAATGCATGTAGCACACAAAAGAGCACGAAATGAATCGCAGTGGGAAACGAATACAATAATGACAAACGAGTGTGTAATCACGCGAAAACTGAGGGCATTGCACATATACAGAAGGTAAGCTTTGTTTCACTAAATACATTACCAGTAAAGTATTTGGTTTTATCGTGCGAGCGAAGCGGAACATACAAGTGCGAGCATAATGCCCTGAACTACACTTCCAGTGAAAAAGGTCACCATCCAAAGCATCGAGCTCGCTTTTATAGCTTTTGGTGCGCTCAAACCTTTGAAAACACAATAATAATCAATTCTAGTATTTCAATTATTTTTATTAAGTGCGCTTTTGTCTTTTGCGTTCGCGTGCCATTTTCTTAGTTATATAATATTTTTCCAGAAGTCCGACATCTATAGTCTGTTTCATCACAAGTGAGAGCCGCATAATCAAAGATGTAGACAAAAAAAAAAACGCGAACACGCGAACACACATTAAAAATTCAATGTAACGGCGCATTCAAAATTAGTTGTCAGTTTTTTAGAGAGCAGCAGTTTCGTAGGGCGACATTGTCACCCGTTGAAGATTATAAAAAGTGCAGTACAACTGTTAGCTCGGGATCTTTAACGTGCATTACGCAGTATATGTGGCAGAGGATCGCACGACGGTAGGATGCAGATGGGCGACTGAACCCAGGGTCCCTGCTAAAGCCCCTTGATAAAGGCGTTTTTTACAAGTACCGCCAACCATTGTTGTGGAAACGCACAAGACACGTGCCACGAGCGCGTGCTCCGCCGCCATTCGCTTTCAAGGGCCAGTCATTTTAGTGCTGGGCCGCCATTTACCTCCAAGGGCCGCTCGAGAGACGGGCCGCGTGCACTGGCACATTTGAGGTTACTTGAAAGACCGGCGCAAACACATCGAGGGGATTCAGTCCCTACAGGTTCTGCAGCGTGAGCTCCGTGCTTTGAACGGAGCTCGCGCTCCAGCCTTTCTCCACGTGCTCTGATCTGCGGTGCCACCACACACTCGGCCAACGATCCTCCACCGCACTTGGTTTAGCCTGTGAGCTAAATGAGCTACGCTTAGAGTATCGGCACTTTTCCCCCGATATTGTTGTGGGCGCCGCCATCTTGGTGGTTCGTAACAAATCAAATGCAACTGCCGATCATCATGATTCAAAAGTGCGGTGTCAGGAAGCTCACGTAATATTGCTTTGCTTTGTCGCGAACTGTTTAAACATTTGTGGAGGACGGAAAGGCGTTTCCGGCGATTTCAGATAAAGCTTCAGATAACTGACAACCATCATTTCAAACACCAAGATGTGTATGAAGCGTAGCTTATTTAGTGCCTCTAGTTTAGCCCGACCGCATAGGCACAGAAAGAGAACGAACAGCTTAACGTCGCGCTCTTGGCGCTGCTTCAGAGGCTCCATCAGCCCGTAGCGTTGGCTGCGCTCAGAACTAAGGTGAAACAAAGCAAATATTCAGATCTTAGGGTTTCACAAGTCAAACCAACAAAAATCACTTAACACGCCCAAATAAAAAACAAAAAAATTGCGGGTTTATTTTGACTAACTGGAGATCATTTGACGTGCAACCGAAATCTCAGATTGGCCTCCGGCCGATATTTAAACCCGACAAATATGGATTCATGAGCCAGCGCGTTGGCTCAAAGACACTGAGACGATTTAATGTTTTGTGTTTTTTTTTAATATCATTGCCACTTAAGAGCCACCGAGGTGGTTTTTGAAACAAAATATAGTCAAACCATTCCGACAACCATAGTTTGATTGCGAAAATGATTTTTGCAAGTGATAAAAACACTAAAATGTTTGCGCATACGTGGCGGAATCTGAAATGGCAGAATGCATTTCATGGCGCCCATTTCATTTGGATCGCGTCGGGCATGTGTACCGAGGCACAGTAGAACGCGCGCAAAAGTAGCTGTGGTGCACCCGCGGCCTCGCGCTTGTTGTTGTGACATCTCTGGCTCGCTCACTGCGGGCATCCAGGCATCTGACACCCTGACATCTGGTGCTTTTTCTGTCTTTCACGTGGCGTTCCAAGCGGCACACGACGGAAAATGCACATCAAGCTGTTCTTGAACACGTGTCGCCATCTGTATTTTATCTTAAGAAACTACAACTCGCCGTAACTGAATGGGAAAAGTTTGAGGTCTTATAACATTCTTAACGTGTAATATATCAATATGGAAGTTCTGGAAAATGTAATATCGAAGGATGCTTCATACTTTAATGTCTCGTTATTTTGATTAGTAGACGTGATTCCGTTTTTATAGCGCCATAAAATAATACCATTTTAAACTTTATTTTTTATTTTAAAATATACATTATGTGTACAGTTTGTTGCTTATTTTTTAAATTTACTACATCCCAACGAACGCTCACGTAAAATATAGTGGACGATGGGGCGCTACAACTCGAGAAATAATTTTTTCAATATTAGAGACTGTGGTTTATTAAAATCTGAATAATTAACTAACAACTAAAAATAACCGTAATATCGAGACATTAAAGTATTGTTGAAAAGCAGCTCTTTGTTTTGACATTTACTTTATAATTGTAAAATACATAGAAAGAAAGTTATAAGCCATCAAAAAAGCACCAAAACGTCATGCACAGTGGGGTTGCAAGGCGGTTCAGGCGTCTGAGAGCGTTTGACTGCGTTGCGTCGAGAAACGAAAGCGAGTCACCGGAACATCTGCGCGTCGTGTGAAGCGTGAAATCCAATTCAAGGAATCAGCCTGGCACGCGACATAAGAAGCAGGGATGTCCTGGTTTCTCGCAGCCGCAACGCAGTCAAACGCTCTCAAACGCAGCTGTGCGTAGGGGCCTTGAGGCACCCTAGGGTAGGGCGCCTTCATGCGCGCTTTGCTTGGGGTGATGACATCTTACCATTTTGTTTCTAACGCTTTTTTGTTCTCAAGCGCGTGAAAGAGCGTGTCCCTGCACGCGCTCGTGGCGCTGACTGTGCTACGGCGACATTTTGTTTCCTGCGATTTCTTTGTATTTTGCCTGTGAGCGCGTGCTGTCGGCATCGGGTACTACAAACGATGGCATCACCCTAAACAGAAGGACATTGAGGCACTCTACCCACGGGGTAACTTGGCAAAGGGCCTGCGCGCGGAGACGAGATGCGAGCAAGCCTTGTCGAGGATTCTTCGGTCCGCGCGTGCATGCATCGCGCGTTCCTTCTGCTGACCGCGCGATCGAGTTTCGAGCTATTCTCGGTCGAGGTGAGCTGGCACGCGGCCAGCAGACGACGGAGAGTGGCCACACCGCCGCGGTATGCGGAAGCAACCGACGACGTGTGTTCGGTTACCGACTCGCCGGCCGAGCTGATCGAGACGGGATCAGAACACCGAGCGTACAGCCAGACTCCGCTTCGACCGTTGTTTCACCGTGCGATGGACCCGAGCAGACGTATCCAGCCGCCTCGATGGCTTTGAGACGAAGCGCTGGCATCCACATGGTCGCGGGTACGAATCATCCCGGTCGAGGTGCCCGCAATCTGACGGAGGCTTATTGCGGAGCAGGCGCCGCTTTCGGTTGTACGTCACTCAAGGGATCTCCAAGTGGTCAGATGCCCTTCGTTTGTTTGCGCTCGTAAAACCCCCAAATATGACCTTGATTTTGGACGAGCCTCTCGAAGGTAATCCAATGCTCTGCAAGTGTCACGTGACCTTGGGAGGGGCGAAGCGTTTTCACTTGATACGTTCACAGGATTGGCTGGCAGCAGCTCGTCCGCTGTGGCCCATGGTAAGGCGAAGCAGAGAGCGGATTACACATAGTTTGCATCACATCACATTGCAACACCAATTCACTCTACTAACGGACCCCGAGCAACCTACTAGAACGGGTAACAGTGTGAGTAGGTGTCCCGACCTACTAAACTAAATTCGTCCCAGCCGAGTGGACCTACACGGTCCCTATGGCAGCGACCATTCGATTATCGAAATAGAAGTCACAATAACTCCGCTCAAAAAGTTCATTGAAAAAGCGCGCCATAACAGACTAGGGCACCTTTTGTAAAACGCGCTCCGGAGTATCTCACGAAAGCAGGCAACCTAGAGAGGTCTGGGATCTGCAGGCGGATACGGAAAAACGCATTAAACACGTTAACCTCACGAGCCAAACGACATGAGGTAGATTCCCGTTTACTCCACCTTTGGGAATCCAGACGCAGCCTCCTCAAGAGATGGAAGCGTCAAAGATTAAATCGCAAGCTTCAACTCCGCATTGCCCGACTGGAGAAAGAAGCGCTGGAACACGCAGAACAGCCGGGGAAAAACAACTGGCATCAAAAGTCCAACGAAATCCAGGGTACACTGGCCACGGCGAAAACCTGGTCGCTTCTCCGGGACCTCATAGACCCATTCAAGAGCAAGAGCCAATCAAGCCACACGCTCCGTAAGATTGTGCACGACTTTCTGGGCAAGAGCGAGGAAATCCTGCGGAAGCAGTAGGACCGCTTCATCGGCAGTCCAATCCAGGCAGACTACCCCAACTACAACGGGAAACCGAACAGCGAGTTGGACGCACCTCTATCCGAGACGGAAGTCATAAGGGCAGCTCAGGACCTGAACAACGCTTCACCGGGTAGAGACAGAGTTGAAAACAGACTACTCAGGAACCTCGACGGAGAATCCTTCTCTACACTTACTCAATACCTTAACTGAATATGGGACACATCCATGATACCGGCGGAGTGGAAGCATGCAAGATAATGCTCATCCCTCAACCAGAAAAAACTCGGAACCTGGAAAACCTCACTCCGGTTTCCCTCACTTCATGCTTCGGGAAGCTGCTGAAGCACGTCGTCCTAAATCGCCTGCAGCCGTACCTCGACAACACCGGTACATTCTCATACACAATTTTTGTATTTAGGTCCGAACTGTCAACGCAAGATATACTACTTCAACGCAAGGAAGACATCCTCGACAGCATATCCCGAACCACGACGCAAGCTGTCTTGCCAGCTTGCGTCGTGCCAACTGCGGGCAGCGCACACATGAATACGTGCGGGACTTTCTAAAGGAACCCATTGGCATTGAATCCATCCGCTCGGACATCCTAAAAGTCCCGGACAAAGGGACTCCTCAGGGATCTGTCCTTTCACCCACCCTGTTTAATCTTGGCTTGTGCAAACTTCCTTCTCTGCTGGAGAACATCCCAGATATCAAACACACCCTCCACGTAGGCGACCTGCCGACATCGACGCCGTTGGGGCCTGACGGCAATAAACAAGACCCTCTGCAAGAAGCTGTAGGCACTGTCCAGTGGTACCTTGAAGCGGGAAACTTTCAGTGCGCCCCGTAAAAATCTGAATTATTATTAGTACGATTACACAGAAGAAAAACTGAGCTATCGGACAATAAGATCACCCTAGTCTTCACGGACGGTACCTCCATACCGGTAATGAAGAGGGTCCGGATCCTAGCGCTTTTTCTCGAGCAAGACGGCAGAGCAGGCTACACAATTAGCCAACTCACGAATACAACCACACAAATAATCCGCATGACGAGCCGGATAACAAGTCGTAGACACGGCCTCGAGGAGCCAGAACTCATCCGGATCACGCAGGCACTCATCACCAGCCGAGTCGTGTATGCAACCCCCTACCTCACACTTCCGGCGAGGGACAAAAATAACGAAAATAATCCCTGGAGAAGGGGAACAAAAGGGACAAAGGACAAACACGAATCTCCAAACACAGCTAGGTGACTGGTGCGCGACCGGAAAAATCCGCCTGGTCGGGGTATCGAACCCGGGACCGCTATTAGGACCTGGCGGACGCTCATGTATCCAGCCGGAGAGAGAGACTAGCCCTCACGCAAACAGGTCGTCGAGTGCTAAGCTCCCTCGGAATACCCATCCCAAGCACCTATCAAGAGACCGCTCAAGTGCCACAGGAATTCCGAGACAAGATCCAGACGGCACCAATCCCGCGCAACATGAATCCGTCCCTGCACGCGGGCCGCCGGAGTGCAGGAGCCGAGGCTCTTCAACAGACCTATGATGGCCAGAAGAACGTCAGATACACAGACGCGGCAACGTATCCGGAACGGACTGCAGCGGTAGCAAGTGTCATCGACCACAAGATGAACACAATCATCGTCACAGCCCCAGTTTTTCAGTAGTGGCCGAGGAGATGGTCATATCACTGGCCATCACCAGCCCAACGAACCAATCACGTCTAGTAATCATCACTGACTCTCAAGCAGCTGTCAGACGCTACAAAGCAAGCAGGATATCCCCGGAAGCAAACCAACTCCTATTCAAAAGCGGAAATGGTATTCCCAACCTCAAGCTGGTGTGGACACCGGGACACGAGTCCGTCAAAGCAAATAGCCGAGCACATGCTGTAGCCCGAGCAAGTATCCTCTTGGCACCTTCACTACAAACGGACCGCCCAGAACCGGTGCCAAATCAGTTCTCAGACGCTTGCCCGTCAGAGGGAAATGAGACATGATTTCCCCGCTCCCGACAAGAACCTTTCTCGCGAGGAGGGTGCGGCCTGGCGTCAAATACAGACACGTGGCGCAATTCATGAACATACACCGTTGGCAAAGCACCCCGGGACCTGTTTATGTTTCCCGGTGTGTGTTGTATGTGCTTGACGTTTCAAAACCGAGTAGGTTTTGAAACGTCGGGCTGAACCGTTTTTGGTTTTTCGTTGGAGCTCCTCCATCTAAACCTTATCTTGATAGGGTATTTGAGATAGGCACAAGTCTGCGTTTAGGAGGGAAAAGAGGGATTAGGACAGGCATGCCCACGTTACATCGTAAAGTGTCCGGTACCCCCACGCAACACGGGCACTTATCGCAGTATCTATCGGGACAGAATTTCGTGTAGGTTAGTGCTAAGTGTGTGTATGCATTTGTCTGTATTTGACGCCAGGCCGCACCCTCCTCGCGAGAAAGGTTCTTGTCGGGAGCGGAGAAATCATGTCTCATTTCCCTCTGACGGGCAAGCGTCTGAGAACTGATTTGGCACCGGTTCTGGGCGGTCCGTTTGTAGTGAAGGTGCCAAGAGGATACTTGCTCGGGCTACAGCATGTGCTCGGCTATTTGCTTTGACGGACTCGTGTCCCGGTGTCCACACCAGCTTGAGGTTGGGAATACCATTTCCGCTTTTGAATAGGAGTTGGTTTGCTTCCGGGGATATCCTGCTTGCTTTGTAGCGTCTGACAGCTGCTTGAGAGTCAGTGATGATTACTAGACGTGATTGGTTCGTTGGGCTGGTGATGGCCAGTGATATGACCATCTCCTCGGCCACTACTGAAAAACTGGGGCTGTGACGATGATTGTGTTCATCTTGTGGTCGATGACACTTGCTACCGCTGCAGTCCGTTCCGGATACGTTGCCGCGTCTGTGTATCTGACGTTCTTCTGGCCATCATAGGTCTGTTGAAGAGCCTCGGCTCCTGCACTCCGGCGGCCCGCGTGCAGGGACGGATTCATGTTGCGCGGGATTGGTGCCGTCTGGATCTTGTCTCGGAATTCCTGTGGCACTTGAGCGGTCTCTTGATAGGTGCTTGGGATGGGTATTCCGAGGGAGCTTAGCACTCGACGACCTGTTTGCGTGAGGGCTAGTCTCTCTCTCCGGCTGGATACATGAGCGTCCGCCAGGTCCTAATAGCGGTCCCGGGTTCGATACCCCGACCAGGCGGATTTTTCCGGTCGCGCACCAGTCACCTAGCTGTGTTTGGAGATTCGTGTTTGTCCTTTGTCCCTTTTGTTCCCCTTCTCCAGGGATTATTTTCGTTATTTTTGTCCCTCGCCGGAAGTGTGAGGTAGGGGGTTGCATACACGACTCGGCTGGTGATGAGTGCCTGCGTGATCCGGATGAGTTCTGGCTCCTCGAGGCCGTGTCTACGACTTGTTATCCGGCTCGTCATGCGGATTATTTGTGTGGTTGTATTCGTGAGTTGGCTAATTGTGTAGCCTGCTCTGCCGTCTTGCTCGAGAAAAAGCGCTAGGATCCGGACCCTCTTCATTACCGGTATGGAGGTACCGTCCGTGAAGACTAGGGTGATCTTATTGTCCGATAGCTCAGTTTTTCTTCTGTGTAATCGTACTAATAATAATTCAGATTTTTACGGGGCGCACTGAAAGTTTCCCGCTTCAAGGTACCACTGGACAGTGCCTACAGCTTCTTGCAGAGGGTCTTGTTTATTGCCGTCAGGCCTCAACGGCGTCGATGTCGGCAGGTCGCCTACGTGGAGGGTGTGTTTGATATCTGGGATGTTCTCCAGCAGAGAAGGAAGTTTGCACAAGCCAAGATTAAACAGGGTGGGTGAAAGGACAGATCCCTGAGGAGTCCCTTTGTCCGGGACTTTTAGGATGTCCGAGCGGATGGATTCAATGCCAATGGGTTCCTTTAGAAAGTCCCGCACGTATTCATGTGTGCGCTGCCCGCAGTTGGCACGACGCAAGCTGGCAAGACAGCTTGCGTCGTGGTTCGGGATATGCTGTCGAGGATGTCTTCCTTGCGTTGAAGCAGTATATCTTGCGTTGACAGTTCGGACCTAAATACAAAAATTGTGTATGAGAATGTACCGGTGTTGTCGAGGTACGGCTGCAGGCGATTTAGGACGACGTGCTTCAGCAGCTTCCCGAAGCATGAAGTGAGGGAAACCGGAGTGAGGTTTTCCAGGTTCCGAGTTTTTTCTGGTTGAGGGATGAGCATTATCTTGCATGCTTCCACTCCGCCGGTATCATGGATGTGTCCCATATTCAGTTAAGGTATTGAGTAAGTGTAGAGAAGGATTCTCCGTCGAGGTTCCTGAGTAGTCTGTTTTCAACTCTGTCTCTACCCGGTGAAGCGTTGTTCAGGTCCTGAGCTGCCCTTATGACTTCCGTCTCGGATAGAGGTGCGTCCAACTCGCTGTTCGGTTTCCCGTTGTAGTTGGGGTAGTCTGCCTGGATTGGACTGCCGATGAAGCGGTCCTACTGCTTCCGCAGGATTTCCTCGCTCTTGCCCAGAAAGTCGTGCACAATCTTACGGAGCGTGTGGCTTGATTGGCTCTTGCTCTTGAATGGGTCTATGAGGTCCCGGAGAAGCGACCAGGTTTTCGCCGTGGCCAGTGTACCCTGGATTTCGTTGGACTTTTGATGCCAGTTGTTTTTCCCCGGCTGTTCTGCGTGTTCCAGCGCTTCTTTCTCCAGTCGGGCAATGCGGAGTTGAAGCTTGCGATTTAATCTTTGACGCTTCCATCTCTTGAGGAGGCTGCGTCTGGATTCCCAAAGGTGGAGTAAACGGGAATCTACCTATGTCGTTTGGCTCGTGAGGTTAACGTGTTTAATGCGTTTTTCCGTATCCGCCTGCAGATCCCAGACCTCTCTAGGTTGCCTGCTTTCGTGAGATACTCCGGAGCGCGTTTTACAAAAGGTGCCCTAGTCTGTTATGGCGCGCTTTTTCAATGAACTTTTTGAGCGGAGTTATTGTGACTTCTATTTCGATAATCGAATGGTCGCTGCCATAGGGACCGTGTAGGTCCACTCGGCTGGGACGAATTTAGTTTAGTAGGTCGGGACACCTACTCACACTGTTACCCGTTCTAGTAGGTTGCTCGGGGTCCGTTAGTAGAGTGAATTGGTGTTGCAATGTGATGTGATGCAAACTATGTGTAATCCGCTCTCTGCTTCGCCTTACTATGGGCCACAGCGGACGAGCTATGCCAGCCAATCCTGTGAACGTATCAAGTGAAAACGCTTCGCCCCTCCCCAAGGTCACGTGACACTTGCAGAGCATTGGACTACCTTCGAGGGCTCGTCCAAAATCAAGGTCATATTTGGGGGTTTTACGAGCCAAACAAACGAAGGGCATCTGACCACTTGGAGATCCCTTGAGTGACGTACAACCGAAAGCGGCGCCTGCTCCGCAATAAGCCTCCGTCAGATTGCGGGCACCTCGACCGGGATGATTCGTACCCGCGACCATGTGGATGCCAGCGCTTCGTCTCAAAGCCATCGAGGCGGCTGGATACGTCCGCTCGGGTCCATCGCACGGTGAAACAGCGGTCGAAGCGGAGTCTGGCTGTACGCTCGGTGTTCGATCCCGTCTCGATCAGCTCGGCCGGCGAGTCGGTAACCGAACACACGTCGTCGGTTGCTTCCGCATACCGCGGCGGTGTGGCCACTCTCCCGTCGTCTGCTGGCCGCGTGCCAGCTCACCTCGACCGAGAATAGCTCGAAACTCGATCGCGCGGTCAGCAGGAGGAACGCGCGATGCATGCACGCGCGGACCGAAGAATCCTCGACAAGGCTTGCTCGCATCTCGTCTCCGCGCGCAGGCCCTTTGCCAAGTTACCCCTAGGGTAGAGTGCCTCAATGTCCTTCTGTTTAGGGTGATGCCATCGTTTGTAGTACCCGATGCCGACAGCACGCGCTCACAGGCAAAATACAAAGAAATCGCAGGAAACAAAATGTCGCCGTAGCACAGTCAGCGCCACGAGCGCGTGCAGGGACACGCTCTTTCACGCGCTTGAGAACAAAAATAAAAATAAGCGTTAGAAACAAAATGGCCAGATGTCATCACCCCAAGCAAAGCGCGCATGAAGGCACCCTACCCTAGGGTGCCTCAAGTACCCTACGCACAGCTGCGTTTGAGAGCGTTTGACTGCGTTGCGGCTGCGAGAAACCAGGACATCCCTGCTTCTTATGTCGCGTGCCAGGCTATTCCTTGGATTGGATTTTACGCTTCACACGACGCGCAGATGTTCCGGTGACTCGCTTTCGTTTCTCGACGCAACGCAGTCAAACGCTCTCAGACGCAACTGTGCGTATAGGGGTCTTTAATAGCGAGTTTTAGAGTAGTAGGCCACACAGCTTGGGGCGTCCCACTGAGCATGCGCAGAACTTCTGAGCATGCCCATTGCGATGCCTCGAGCTGTTTGGGGGCACCCAAAGCTTTAGGGCCCCCTATTATAAAACTCGCTAATGTCCCTTCGTTTAGGGGTTTAGGGTGATGACATTCTTTGTTGTACCGGAAGCCAACAGCACGCGCTCACGGGAAAGATACAGAGCAATCGCCAAAAAACGAAATGCAGCCATAGCGAATTCAACGTCAAGGGCGCGTGCAAAGAAACGCTCTTTCACGTGCTCCCCCCCCTACACACACACACGCACACACACTAAAAAAAAAAGCGTTCGGAACAAAATGGTTAGGGCCCGTTTGCTCGAAGGGGATTTGCAGCCAAGTTGTCACCGTAGCTAAACCTGTCGTGAACTTCTTCCAGGATTTTTGGCCGCCCTCGTGGCCGTTTTGTTGCTGCCTGGATTCGTAAGTGCATCCGCTTCGCCCACCATCAACGCTGACAGTGCAGCTTCAGCCCGCCACGTGTGTACATGAACTGTTTCTACACTATCGACAAGAAATCTGCTTCAACCAGCTGGTTCTTACGTCATCCGCTCTCCTGGAGTTCAGCCGCCTACAAAAGGGGTCGTCGCCATTCCAACTGCGGGATTTCCAGCCACGTTGTCACAAAAAACCTGTCGGGAACTTCTTCCAGGTAGGTTTACGCTGTATGATACTTTCAGCTTCAAAGTTTGTTGTTTTTGTCGGCTGCAAATCCCCTAGAGTGTGAACATTATTGGCGTTGATGTCCAAACGTACCGATCGCGCATTGGTTGATTTTCAAATAGATCAAAACAAAGGTTGCACCACCTACCACCAGGACGTTGAAATATTTCCTGTCTTTGCTCGTTTGGTTGTTTTAAGTTGCTTACTGTAGCAACCGTTATGCTGAGTGTCGCCTTCCGCATCCGGGGATATCGAGACAAACCCTGGCCCTCTGACCTCCGCCGAAAAACTGGATAAGTTGTAAGATGCTATCGAGGCATTAACAACGACTTCTGCTCGTTACCAACAAAAAAAGCTCGCAGAAACTAGACGCAATCAATGCTGGGATTGCCGGTCGTGGGTTACGGGTCTCTAACTTGGAGGCAAAGGTCAACGAAATCGCCAGCGTAAAGGAAAATGTCGCCACCCTTACCAAAACGCTGGGTGATGTTCAGAGTGAGTCTACGATTGTGCATGACCACATGACTTTGCTTACTGAAGGTATTGACGATATGAACAACCGAATGCGAAGAAACAACTTAATTCTGAAGGGCTTGCCCGAAGGTGAAAACGAGTCGTGGAGTGACACAGAGGCGTTGGTTTCAAACTTCATAAAAGAAAACATCACTGAAAACCTAGGGGAAATAGAAAGAGCTCATCGGCTTGGTCAAAGGCGAACCGGTTCGACCCGGCCGGTCACTGTCAAGTTCTTAAGCTTTAAGAGCAAAGTCCTACGAAATGCTCACAAACTAAAAATGTGGTCTCTCCGAAAGTTTGTATCTCTGAGGATTTTTCACCCAACGTGCAATTCGCCAGACAAAGGTTGTAGGACTTTGCGTCCCAATTTCGAGACCAGAATATTAGATATAAGCTTTCTTTCGACAAACTACGTAACGGAAACCAAACGTATGTGTACGATAATGAAAACGCGGCTGTCATCCAATTGCTTGTCCCACCACGTGCAAGTCCACGCCCAGCCGAGTGGCTGGCTCGAAACGAACTATCTTCATCGGTATCTTATCCTAGAAATAAACCAACGTCAGCTTTTTTTTTTTTTTTTTTTTGTAGCAAATTTTCGCAGCTTAGTTTTTACACAAGATGATTTTGAGTGCCTCACTTCGTCGTGCGACCCAGATATTATTCTCGGTACAGAAACTTGGTTGACATCCAGTGTCGAGAACTCCGAACTAATCTTAAGTAAAAACTACAAACTTTTCCGAAAGGATCGAATTTCTATGAGGGGGGGGGGGGGGAAGCGTACTCATTGCAGTTGAAAATGACATTCCCTGTTCTCTTGTTAAGTGCGATTCCATCCTGGAAATAATCTCTATCCGGGTAGAGTTGGACTTTCGCCACGCTTGGGCATGTCCTTCCCCTGTCGGGGTAGGAGTCATGCCCGTTCCTAACCCCACTACAACCTCCTGGGAGGCCGCTCTACTCAGCTCACGGGCCCGAGCGGCAGCGAGCGCTGCTCGAACGGGCTAGAAGGGTAGCGGTGGCCTGCGGGGCCTTGGACTTGGGGACCTGACCCGGGGGGCTTCATAACTGAACAAACTCAATTAAAGTTTTTACCACCACCACCACCTGCTCCTCACGTGACTGAATTCGGCGAAAAGCGGCGCCGCGCGTTCGAGGCGCGCGGCGCGCTCAAAAGCAGGGGTACCTACGGCGGGGCGCGTGCAACGTTTACTTTCCTGCACGGCACTTGATCCGGCTCCTCACGTGATCGGATCTCGGCGAATACGGCGCGGCGGCGTGTGGAAAACAGACGCGCAGCTCTAGCTCCCGTAGGGAGCCTATACAGGAACTCTAGAAAGGGTCTATTCGTTGCACGTTTTCCTCTTTTGTACACTTTGGTGGTTTTACTGTTGCATTCGTGAAAAGTTTTTTTTTTCGAAGTTTCTCATATATGTATCAGTCACGACTTCTCTTCCATTCTTGTCATTTCCCCCCTCATGTGATGCATCAATACATGTTTTTGAAGTCAATAAATGAAATGACAAAGAACCATTCTTCTTTGACTCTTGTAAATGAAATGAAATAAATGAAATGAAAAAATCCGGTTAACTTTAAGACTAAGGTCCCACGGCGGCCATCTTGAAAAAGCTTAATTTGACCCAGAGATTGCGACACTGATCCGTGTGGCCGAGAAACTGTGGTATGGCTCGTGGTACCAATGTTCCGGCCACGACCGCTCCATCTGGAAAGACTCCAGCACGCACCTCCCGGAGGGCCGAGTTTAAGCGGCGCGTCGTGGCGGGGCCTGGAACCCAATATATTTTTTTTCGTCTTATCCACGCTGCACCAGGTTGTGTCGGCCTTTATGGTGTTGACGGCGCGCGGACGCAGCCAATACTGCATAGTGGTCGCTAATTGTAAGTCATCAGCTAGCGGCGCCCTCTTAGTGTGAAGAGGGGCGTGCGTGTTCTTTAGAAGAAGTAAAAGAGGGAGTTCTTTACGATCGGCCGTCGGTGTCGGATGCCTGTTACTGAGCTCAGCCTCACAGGGTTTGAGAGGTAGGCTCTGAATCCTACATGGTGTCAGAAGTGGGATATGGCAAGCTCTGATAGCACAACCGATTCCACACCCTGGAGGGGCATCGCTTTACGCCATCCTGACGGCTGCGACTTTTCGAACACGGAACTGTGGCCCTCCTGGCTCTCGCCGTATGAAGACTACGCCTTTGCATCTGGTCTTTCCTCGGCACCTGAAGATGTTCAGGTACGTCTGCTACTCTACTGCATGGGATCGGTGGCCCGACGCTTGCTGCAGTCCTTTTCGCTGTCCGCTGAGGCGCCATACAATGTCGTGGTATGGTGTTTCACCGAGCACTTCGTCCACCCTGTGAACGAAGTATACGAATAGTCACGTTTCCATCGGCGGGTCAAACACCAGGAGGAAACCATAGATGCCTTCTACGCGGAGCTGATGCGTCTAGTCAAGCGCTGTAACTATGGCACCCCAGAGGTCGAGGAACGTCTTGTCAGGAATCGTTTTGTCATCGGTCTTCGGGACTTTCAGCTGTCTGACCGTCTTGGACATAACCCGAAGCTCACGCTCAAGGACGCATGGGTGCAAGCGCGCCAAGCCGAAGACGCGGACAAAGAAAAGGCAGCCAAGTCAGGCACGGGTAAATGAGAAACTCCAGGAGGTCAAGGTGTCAGCCTTGACGCGACCAAGCTCGCAGGTCGTCTCAAGTGGGGCGGAACTAAGCCTAACGCCACAAATGCTGCTCACGACCAGTCGTCTCGCGTCTCTACGGGCCGGCCGGGTCCTTGTATATTCTGCGGACGCTCATCTCATTCTCGTGAGGACTGTCCCGCACGCAAGTCGAAGTGTAACTTTTGCCGTAAGCAAGGGCACTTCGCAGAGGTTTGTCTCTCCCACATGAAAAAGCAAGCCAAAGTAGGTACTCTTCAGATTTCTGTAGTCGGCGCCGGACAGTACGTGAATGTCACTGTGAACAACTACACAGCGTCCTTCAAATGGACCTTTTCCGAGAAGCGTTCTGCGCACGCGCGAGCGCCCGATGCCAAGCGGCGGAAATTGGCACCAAAAATCGAGGAAATTCGGAAGGAGGCTGTAGATCAGCGAGTAGCAAACGTAATTGCAGCATACATATAATTGTGTTACGCAAAAAGAAAGCGGACGGAAAGAATAACACGACGTTTAAGTGGACGCCACGGATGCCCCACTTGGACGGCGCGTTGAGCACGCCCCGCTGCTCAGAGAACGAAGAAACTGGTAGCGTAGCTCCCATTATCGATTGGTAGCGCAGGTAGGTCCTTTCCTCGATTTTTAGTTCGTGCAGCCACCGCCTGGTGCCGTCGGTATGTGAAAAAGGTCCATTGGACTGGGGAGCCGAGGTGACGGCTGTTCCAGATAGTTTCCCTCGGATTCCCCAGCGTTTGACAAAGGTGAAAAACGCCATTCATGGACCAGGCAACCACCCACTTAAAGTGCTTTGTTCTTTCTCATCGACGCTGCAGAGTGGTGGAAGGTCAGGTCTTCCAAGCAGCATGTGTATGTCATCCAGTCTCTCAGTACTACTTTGCTGGGCTTCTCTGCCATACAGGACCTTCAGGTATCAAGTTCCTCGATACTGCAGCCAAGCCTGCAGCCAACCCAGGCTTCACTGAGGTCTGGTCGGGGTATACGCTACCCGAGGAGTACACAATCCGGCTGGAATTCAAAGCCACTCTTTTCCCGTTGAGTGTACCTGGTCGTATACCCATTCCATTACGAGAGGTCGTGAGGACAGAACTGGAAAAGCTCGAGCGACAGGACGTCATTCGTCGGGTTGAAGGACCCACCCCGTGGTATGGAGGGATAGTCGTCGTTCCGAAGGCTTCGGATGGTCACCATCTCTGCGTTGACCTTACGAAGCTCAACAAGGTCGTCCTTAGAGAACGGCACATGCTCCCTACAGTGGACCAAGTACTGGGACTTCTGGGTGAAGCGACTGTGTACTCCAAGTTGGACGCTAATTCCGGATATCACCAGGTGAACCTTGCCAAGGAAAGTCAGGAGCACACCACTTTCGTTTACTCCCTTTGGCCGCTTCTGCTTCTGTCTGCCTTTTGGACTTACGTCGGCACCAGAGTACTTCAAGAAGCAAATGGCGCGCATACTGGAAGGACAGGTCGGGTGCGTCAACATGATTGACGACATTCTTGTCTTTGGACGGACGCACGAAGAACATGACGCGTGGCTCAACCAGGTGCTTTCCCGACTATCGAAGGCAGGCATCACTCTCAACAAAGACAAGTGCGTGTTCGGAGTGTCCGATGTCAGCTTTGCTGGAGTCGTCGTATCAGCAGAAGGCGTGAAGCCGGATCCTAGCAAGGTTTAGGCTATCCAGGCGTTGGAAAGGCCTGAGGATGTTGCAGAAGTGCGAAGGCTACTTGGCATGGTAAACCATGTTGCGCGTTTCGTGCCGCACATCTCCGAAGTCACCGCTCCTCTCCGAACACCTTTGTCGAAGAGCAACGTATAAGCTTGGGGTCCTGGGCAGGCGGCAGCATTCCTACGGGTGAAGAACCTCTTAAGTTCAGACTCTGTCTCGCCAAGTACAACCCAGTATACCCCACAACAGTTTCAGCAGATGCCAGCTCCTTCGGCATCGGTGCCGTACTCTTTCAAGACCAACCTTCGGGAAAAAGGAAGGCGGCGGCCTTAGCATTTAGGGCCATGATCCCGACAGAGATGCGCTATAGCCAAACAGGGAAGGAGGCTCTGACAACGGTGTGCGCCATACGACGTTTTGACGAGTTCGTACGTGGTTTGCAGCTTAATGTGGAGACTGACCATATGCCCCTGGTATCTCTCTTCGGCAAGATAGAGTTAGACATGTTGCCTCCTCGCATCCAGCGTCTTCGTTTAAAGCTGATGCAGTGCCAATTCCACATGCTGTATGTGCCGGGGAAACTACTAAAGACGGCAGACACACTCTCCAGAGCTCCCCAGAAAGCGGGGTCTGAAGACAAGGCCAAGGACTCCCTTGAAACATTTGTAATCGCAGCACTGGAAGACACGTCTGTTGACCTTCCACTACCCGAGGAAGTCCAAGCTGCGCAACAGACTGACGGAGAATGCTGTGCACTCAAACGGTATTGCGAGGTTGGATGGCCGACGAAACACAAGCTGCCCGTCAATTTGTCCAAGTATTGCTCTGTCCAAGGCGAGCTGTCGCTGTGCAAAAAATTCTCCTCAAGGGCCCAAGGATCGATCCTCATACCGGCCGACATATGACAGGCAATACTGAGGCTGATGCATGAAGGGCACCAAGGAGTTGTCAAGTGCAAAGCCAGAGCTCGTGACTCTGTTTCGTGGCCAGGCATCAATGCACAGATCACATCCCTGGTGAGCGGCTGTGAGCAATATGCCAAGACAAGGGTGCAGCCGGCAGAACCTTTCATCTCGTCCAGCTTTCCTACTCACCCATGGGACGTCGTCGGTGAGGACCTGTTTCATTGGAAGAAGCAGGACTTCATCGTTATTGTGGATTATCAGTCGAGGTACTCGGAAGTCCTGACGTTGAGCAGCACCTCGAGTAGAGCTACGATCACGGAAACGAAGTCAGCCTTCGCTCGGCATGGTATCGGCCGCGATCTGTAAGAACAGATAACGGCCCGCAGTTTGCATCGGGGGATTTTGCGAAGTTTGCACAGGATTACGGCTTCGAGCACCAAACAAGTAGCGCCGGGTTCCCGCAATCTAACGGCAAAGCGGAGCGAGCTGTCCGCACCATCAAGGAACTCTTGACCAAAACTGAGGATTCATACTTGGCACTGTTGAGTTACCGAGACACCCCCGGTGTTTCTGGAGATAGCCCCGCACAACTTCTGTTCAGGCGTCGGTTGAGGACACGGCTTCCTAGTGCTCAAGATGAAAGCCCTCCGCGGCCACCATCGCCCGCTCGCGTGGCAAGGAGGAATGAGTTCAGGGTGTCTAGCAAAATATTATCTTGAAATTCCCTGACTTTTCCAGGTTTTCCCTGACAATTTCAGGTGAAATTCCCTGACCCCTGTAGAGGCGTCCGCGCCCGCACAGGTGTGGCCCAGGAAGCATGAAGTGAGGTACTGCGCCTTCAACAGTGGCATTGGTAGTGTCGTCCCAATATTCGACAAGCACATCCATCTGTTGCTTCTGAGTCACTTTGTTGAGAGACTCCTCAATCGACACAACTACGAAATGCACACTGGCGAGGCTTGATAGCAGCTTATTCCGAAAGTAGGGCACAATACCATGGCAGACGGTATATCCTACCTTGCCCTTCGCTAACTGAAGTTTTGCAGCGACTTCCCACGTGGGAAACATGAGAGGGACGACTGAGGCCGATGCTGCTGTAGAACAAAAGGATCCGTGAATCGCTATCGAGTTTAAGCACCAAATTATTTTGGCCTTTGTCAAAGTGCTCTTCAGTAGAAAGCGCTCATCAACGTCTTCACACTTGTTGTGGTGGTTGCAGGCTCCTCAGGGGCACATGTGCGGTCTCCACTACATCCGGCCGAAACGTTCGTCGCTGCCGTAAAAAAATGTCAGAAGTCCAGATTGGGAACGGATTGACTGAGACTTCGAAGCAGCAAGCTGCTTTTTTCTCGATGCATGACTGGAGACTGACGTGTTTCCCATGTTGCTCAAAGAAAACATTTTGCGGCACACTGAGCACTGTGAGGATCACTTTGCACGGGCTTAATCCAACTTGCATATTCCGATATATTTGGATTCGCCCAGTCCGAATTAAACAAGCACTTTCTCGCCGCCGACATCGTCAACGAAGAGGCCACTTCCGGAAACACGACGCTCAACGACACACGTCAATAACCGAATGTATGGCCGCATGGCCGCCAGATACGCACCACTGTGACGCGCACTTTCGGATACTTTCGGATCGGATTGTATTGAACTGCGGTCTGCGGCTTTCCCATTAGTTAGTAAATCTAGTGGCTTTAACTGGATTTAGCCTAGTGTCGTGCTCCTTAATCCAATCCAATCCAATGCATGGCTTGGACTGAATTTGTCGGCTGTTCTCTGTGCATCGGGTAGCACACACTACATCGGGTGAGCAGCGCCCGCGTTCCGCTCTAAGCAGTATTGCCTACTTTTCTGCCCCCCAGACGTTGAGCCTTTGCTCAGGGAAGTCGATGGCGTTCCCGGCTCATTTTCCCTGACTGCGCTCGCTTTTTGACAATTTCCCTGACAATTCTCTGATTTTTCCATGACAATTAAAATTTCACTGACAATTCCCGGTTTTCCCGGTCGCTAGACACCCAGGAGTTGTATAAACGGAAACAAACCCAGGCCTTCAACCAGCGGCATGCTGCCCGCGACCTGCCTCGTCTTCGTCCTGAAGAAAGAGTGTGGGTACAGTCGGAACAGTATCCGGCCACGGTGCTCAGCCCAGGACAGCGTCCCCGCAGCTATGTCGGGGGAGCTGACGAGAGTGGAGCGGTCCTTCAGCGCAACCGCAGGGGACTGGTTACTTTCGCATCCCCATGGGCTGCCGGTTGAACAACCCGCCGCTGACGGTGTGCCTCCAAGCCCAATAGCGGCTGAGCAGAACATTAGTAGTGACCCAAGAGGGCCGCGTGTGTCGACAAGTCCCTATCGGACTCGCAGTCAAGTCTAAACGCCCCAGGCCTTTAGACTTGTAAGGGCGGACAGTTTGAAAACATTGCAGCTTATGGGACTATTTAGAACAATAAGTGGGTGCGCTTCGCCACGAAAACTATTTGGCGAAAATACGGCCTCTAAGAAGGGGAGATATGGTTGCTAATTGTGAGTCATCAGTTAGTGGCGGCCTCTTAGTGTGAAGTTGGAAGGGGGGGGGGCGTGCGTGTTCTTTAGAAGAAGTAAAAGAGGGAGTTCTTTATGATCAGAGGTCGGTGTCGGATGTCTTTTACTGAGCTCAGCCACAGAGGGTTTGAGAGGCAGGCTCTGAATCCTACAAATACCATCTGGTGTTGGCTGCGCAACCAACAAAAAAGCAAACTAATAAACGAATTGGACTTCTTCAGTATCCTTTAGACAGAGAAAAACATTTTACAGCGTGAACGCGCTTGAAACCAGAAAGTGCGATCCGCTGACACGCACCCACGGATAACAGAAGAACCCGACGAGGTAAGAGGACCTAAAGCCGCACTATCCTGGGAAAAGTGGCGCCATTCATTGTTGTGGAAATGCTCAAGACACGAGCCGCGCGCCACTTTTGGGAGGACACAGTTTTTGTGCCGCCTAGTGAGAACGCCTCTCACTAGGCGGCGCTAAAACTCGGCCCTTAGCTGGGATACAGTGTAGCTGGGAGCAGGCTCTTCCACAGGGAGCACTCAGATGACGTGGTCGTTAAAGCCCTCTATCCAGAGAAAAGTGGCGCCATTCACTGTTGTAGAAATGCTCGAGGCACGTGCCGCTGCGCCACTTCTGGGAAATTCATGGCGTCTGAAATCCAGCTCAGTGCTGCCCTGTGCCGCCATGATCTTCCCAAAGGCTGCACGTGACTCGTGCATCGACGCACCTTGCGCTACTTTTGAAACATGAAGGGGCTTTAGTGGTCGTAAGTATAGAGTTGGTCGTGGTTTCGGATGGTCCTTTGTGAACGTTGCACGTTCACCGAGTGGTCTCGCCCGCGTCACGCGGCGCCAGCGCTGCCTAGTTTGCTCGGCTGCAAGATAAGCCAGTCCAGCCAGCTCATCTACCAAAGGATGCCAAGCTGGGTGGCTTTCATTTTCTGATATGGGCTTCTGGCCCGCGGTGCAGTCATTTCTACAGGCTTTTGTGCAAGACATCACGAAGTGAAAGAAAGACCTTGCGGCATGACCCATTAATTTTTCGTAAATAAAAAAAAAAGAAAAAAAAATGCTCGGCAATAACTTTTAGCAAGCCCTCTCTTTCAAAACACAGGTTAACAAGGACGTCTGCTAGAAAGGTAGCGACGCTTGGCAATTGACTTATCTGATCAATACGATAATAATTGAAAAGCGACTGGATGTTACAAAATACTGCTTCAATGAACAAAAAGTTAGAGCTCAAACTAACTGAGGATGGTTGAACACATTTAAAGACAAAACTCCGAGGCTGGAGAAAAAAAAAAGACTGATGTGTCGTCCTTTGTTTTCTCTCCAGTCTTGAGGTTTCGTCTAAAAATACTGTTTCCCGGGAAGGCGCTGCATACTGGGTTAATTGAAGAGCCAAAATAAAAGCTGTGCCTACAGACAACTGTACTCTTTGAGGTGCAGACTAAGTTAGGTAATTTGAGTAGATCGGTTATCTCTGATAACTACACTCGATTCTTCGCCGCACTTTTGTGTAGGCATACCATATTGCTATCCAAGTGTAAAAAGTACCTGGATGTATGTTTTCATCTCAATTAAAGCGCGATTTGGGGTCAATATTTTAATTTTTACAAATATAATTTTTCGGGCCCATTCTTGGAATGAAAGAAAATGCTAACGAGAAACTTGACGGATTTTTGTTTTTCCATGTTGTTACCATTTCAGCGGCCGAGGACAGCACTAACCTTTCTCCGACCTGTCAAATATCAGAAGTTTGACCGTCCACTATTTTGACACTTCTCAAGCAGTGCACTAAGATTCTTCTCTGACACTTTGAATATAGATGAAGAGCACACAGATAAGTGTGTTAGTCCCCCGTCCATCACTATCCATACTAAAAAAAAAAATGTGCGGTGTGCCAATGCCAGCTGACTCATAGCTTGGTTTTCGACGAACGAGGTCAAAAGTGTGGTGTGGATAGTAATTTTTGCAAGACGTTGGTGTTTTAAAAATTTGATCAGTATTTAATTTATTGCTGTACGGAATGTGGATTTTGTGTGTATATATCAATTTGGTTATTGATTGGACCTCTAAAGAGGAAGAGGATGCGTAAGAAAGAAAAGTTTCTTCACTAAAGCAAGTTGATAGTCAGCTGGTTTCTTCTCTCCCTTTAATTCTTTCGCTCCATTCGCCTCGAGATTCTATCGACACGGCTCACATGGTGAAAACAGAACTACGCCTTGTTTTCCACTTACTTGGAGCGAAACGAATGCTCCTGACGATATACTGAAGCCACGGGATGGGCCAATGCAGCGCTCGCGCACTGGAATCAACTGCTAAGAGCTCGTGCTCCGTGCAGTTAGCGCGCATGCTTTGTCTCCATCCACATTGCCAAGAGATGGAATCAACACGTGCCTCATAGAGAACCATGGATAAACAAAAGCACGCTTCCACACCATGCGATCTGGGTCTCGGGGCCAATACACAAGTTCAAGTTGACCAATACGAAGTATGTGCCAACTTGCTCAATTCAAGCCCTTAGTCCAACCAGGTATATAAAGTGCGTCGTGACTTGGCGGCTTTAGTTCGTGCGCGTGGCTGCGTCTGGGCGGGCGTGTGTGAGCAACACCACCGAGAATATGAGTTTAGGGGACAGTCTTTCCCCTTTAGCGGAGGTAACGCCGGGAAGGAGGTCACCTAAAGTGGAGCTTCCCTGACCCCTTAGCCTACTACGATGGCGCCGACTAAGCCACTGGGCCCGACGACCAAGCACCAAAAAACTGTACAGCCATTTCGGCGCCTCCTTCACTAGTCCGACTAACCACGAGCACGGTTAGCCCAATAAAGCAGACACTGCAATGCGGAGAAAGCGCGCACACCACGCCGGTGGTCCCTCGCGTAACTTCATACTATCGAAACACTCCATTTTACAGCCTAGGTTAGTGCCCTACGTACGCAGATTCTGCTCGTAGATTTAATCGCGGCATTCCAGCTGCGCGCGAGAAAACAAAAATACTCTCGATCGTTGGTTTATGGCGATTCGACCCGTCTGTGCATGTTCGGATCAATATCGCCACTCGAGTCCGAGGACTGATTTCTACGCGGGTCCATCCCCAGGGATACATCCACCGTCTTCTGGGCAGCGTTCTTCTGGGCCCGCACAATCGAAAGAAAAAAAACAGTCGACAGAGAATTGGTCGCCCCGGCGCATTCCGCTTCCCCGAAAAGAATCCGGAATCGTTTCCTCTCTGCCGGGCAGCGCAAGCCCCGAAGAGGAGAGAGCAACTCTAACCCTGCAAGGAGCTTGCACTTTAATGGCCGACCGCTCCCGCGCGGATTGGCTGCATGGGCGCATGCAAGAGGTACCACGTGACGAGAATGGAAAGCTTGGAGACGCTCGCGGACGATCAAATTCAAGTGAATAAACCGTTTCATTCGGACCAACGAGGACTTGGAGCGAGCGATAAACTGGTATCCCGTTCACCAGGCAAAAGCGACCCCCACTTGGCTGCCGCCATGTTGTACAATTTCAACCACTAGACACGTGACAGTACCAAATCATGAGGCTTTTAGGCAAAACTGAGCCGCAATTTGTATTGCAATCGTTGTAAAAAAAAAAAATAGGGCAAACTATTTTTGCAATACTGTTTGCCCCAGAGATCGGTGTCTAGCTCCGATAAAAACCCAAAATACAGCAACCGCGGCTGACGGCACCTAGCGGAGCCATTGCGAAGCTGCCCGAGTTTTTGTCTTAAAGGCACATTTTGGACTTAAAACAAACGAAACATAACTTATCTCGTCGGCACTGTTATTAAAGATCGATAGGCAATTATTTGTGCGCGGTACTTCGTTAAAATCTAGACGAAAAACTATAAGGCCACGTATCTAGTGGTCAAAAATGTGCAACATCACTTTCAGGTGCCAGTTTATCGCTCTAAGGCCCCGTACCTCGTTGATTCGGACATACGACTCGGAGAATGGAGCAAAAGGCAACTCATATCGCAGTAACGCAAAAAGAAATTGCGCGAAGATTACACGACGTGATACGTTTTAGACAGCTGTGCTGCTTATTCGACGACATGACGACGACGATTGACTGACATTTCGCCGATCGTGCGTCATACGGTGATTTAATAACGGAGACTTAAAACATTGGGGAGTTTTCGTAAACCGCTTTTCTCCTTCCGCTAAACCAACCGCAACGAAGAGACCGCCACTGCGCCTGCGCGCCACTAGCATTGACTGAAGAAACCCGGATCTCGTAGCGGGTTACGGAGAGCGTTGTGGGACGGCAGAAACGATCCACGAAAACACCCTATTATTGTGTTCCGCGTATGACACTACCGGAGCCTTTCAAGCGTGCTTTTAAGCGCGAGCCGCGCGGTCACAGTATGACCCGGGCGCGCGCTTAAAAGCAGGCTTCAAAGGCTCCGGTACAGTGCGGTACGCCGAACACGGTAACGGTTCGCTAAAAGCCCCTATTGAAATGACGCTGCGTTCATTTAGCGTCGATAGATTCTTAACGAACATATGATTTGAAGGTCGTTTTGTCGCCACATTTAGCGGGCAAATGGAATCGGTGCACGGGTCACGTGACGTCAATATTTCCGCTAAATTTAGCGGGGAACCTGAATTTGTCTCTCGGTCCCGTGACGTCATGTCACGTGACATTATATTTTCCCGCCAAAATTTAGCGGGCAACCGTTTCGTTTACGCTCACGCCGTCGCCAACCTGGGGACGGGCGCTAAACAACTGCCGCTGTAAAAATCCCAACGTCACTGCGTACACGTGCTAACAGACACGCTATTGAATAATGACCGAAATGATCCAATACCAGTTCTACATGCTATCGCCTGCTCTTCCTCGTACTGGAAACGCGACCCACGTGATCCCGGCCGAGCAGTCGGAAGGAAGTTCCCCCGAACGAAGGAAGGAGACCTGTGCTCGCTCGAAGCGCGACGACGGCGGGATCTTCCGCAAGCCATCAAAGCGCCACGTTTCCTCGTCCCTCCGTGTACACGCGGGCCACCGAGGGCTGAGAAAACCTGTCCCGTGCCTTGTCTGCCGGTCGTTCCAAGCTCATCATCAACGGGCCCCGCCACAGTGATACACGACGAGCACCTTGCTGGAGGACTACGGATGTCGCCAACTTCTGACAAACGTCGAGATTCGACCGGTATTGGGCGAACCTTCCAACTTTTGCGATATAGAGTTCCACTTCTAGACATTTCTACGCACAAATTTCGATTTCTGGGAAACAAATAATTTATAACGCAATTTATTCGAAATATAATTTAAAAAAAAATTTGGTAAACACTTACGCTACCCGCAAGGTGAATCACCGCGACAGCTCAGGTGTGATATCCGAGCGGCTAAGGTTCGGAGCAGATGGACTGAATAAACGGTAAAGGTGCCGAATGCGCCCCATAAATTGCGCATGGGTGTTTCAAAGCGAGCAGCAACAGACCGGACGAAACTTTTATAGCGTTTTGGAACCAATGAGTGTGTATTAAGTAGAGAGCATTTCGTGAACCTGTTCCAGAATTTTAATGGACACAGAGTAGGACTGCCTTGTAGGTAATTCAAGGACACTTCCAAAATCGCGCACTCAAGTTTCAGGCGTGTATCTCCATCTAATTTCATGCCCTCGCTAGCTTTATTCGTTTTATCACCCGAGAACCTTTTTGGCATAATTAGCGAAAACGTTTTATTTATTTTTTCGTTATCAGCTCAGTGCCACGTTTACGTTTCTACGTGCCGTCATGGCGTCACGCGACGACGTATTGTCACGTGACGTCATGGCGTCACGCGACTCACGGTGTCACCTGACGTCACTAAGTCGCGTGGCGTCACTGCGCAACGCGCCTTGAGCGCGACTATATCACGTCATGGTGTCAGCCGACGCCGGGAAACAGCTGACGTGTTACGCGGCGTGACGCCAGACTCGTTTCGATCGACGTCCATGTGGAATCTTTTGGCGGAGTGCCGAAAACGGCCCGCGTCGATATGGAGCGTGGTCAACGGCGCCAAACCCGCCAAGCAGCTTTCGCGCCATTCACTAACAAAAAGTGCCTGCTATCGCCAAAAATAAAAAAAGATATATATAGATATATATTATCAGTGAATATAAAAGCAGACATATTGCCTTTTAATGCCTTAGTGAAACAATGAAACAATATACCCAATAAATATTGCACTATTCCCCCGCCGGGTGACGACAGCTCATTTTCATTTTTCGCGCATGTGCGAAAGACAAACTTCAGTCGACATTTCGTCGAACTTCCGGTTAGAAGTTGGAAAAAAAGTCGAACCTGGTCGACCTCGAACCGCTGGAGGTTCGTAACATTCCTATAATCGGAACGCTCCTAAGCTGCCAGAAAACATGCCCCCCGCCCCGCCCCACTGTACTTTGCACTGTTTTCTTTCAGCCAGCCTCAGCTTAGACGCTGTTTTAGCAAGCCGACCCAGAGCGATCTGTCACCGATACTCCATCTCACAAACATCAGCAGTGCAGACAAAGGCATGGGCACAAGCGCGTGGCTTTCGAAAGTGCACGAGTTCTCGTACAAACAAAAGCATTTCGCTGAGCTAGGCTCTGGCGCCTGTGCCTTTGTCTTTACTGCAGACACTTGTGAGATGGAGTTGAGATGCCGTGATTGAAAACTCTATTCCACGTCTCAAACGTCGTTTGCAATATTGTGACGTCGCGGTTTCCTGATTGGTCGATGCTGTGTCGTACCTTTAGTTTACGCTCTAACCGCGGGGGGTAGTTTTCGGCGCTGGCGGCGGTCTTTGCCCCACCCATTGTCCAAACTCTCCTAATATACGGCTCTGTAGTGAGGAAAACAGCAGCGCCCCTTGCGAGCTTTTCACCGAGAAAAAAGTGTTATTGGCGACGTGCGCGATCGAAAGCGTTGCTCTGGTCGGCTTGCCACGATTGGCCGAATGCTGGCTATGACGTCAACAAGGAATTTCTCATCGACAGGGACGAGAGTAATGTGAGAACTTCATTGTTGGCAGTGTCGCTTTCAGAGCGCAACGGTTTCAAGATACCACCATGTTCACTACAAACACCATCGACCTTGTTGTTCGCAAGGTATAGTGACGCCACGAGAGGGTATAGCATAGGAGGGCGCCACCGAAACATCTCGCCGCTAACAATACTCTCGGCTGTAAAGAGGTGACACGCCGGAATAGAAAACCTTTCCCGCGCCAAAAGATGAGACTCGTTCAACCGCGCGGCAAAGCCGTATACAGTCACGGCCTCGAGGCAGCGGAAAAGCTCGTGGCCTTCCTCATTTCGTTCACGTCGTCGACGCCGGAGCTTCTCGAGCGTTTACGACCTCGAGCGCTTGCGTGCTTCTGGTAACTGCTCAAGCACTGGTGGGTGCTGCGTGCATGCTTGGCTCGTGCGTCCCCAGCTCAGTGCCACGCATATTGGGCACGGGTGGTAAGCGATGGGAAGGCGCATATATTCCCCGACAGGAAAGAGAAGGGCAGCAAGGTCCCGCTTCCACGGCGCTTCCCCAATCCGCGATGGCGCTTCGGCGTCTCGGGAGCTCCGTGTATACACGCAGACACACGGCGAAAGGCAAAGTGAGACGCTTTTCCTGCCAGTCACTAAACGGGTCTAGGAGAGAGGAGAAAGTCAGAATGCCGAGCTAATTCGTGGGTATAGACGCCAAGTCTAGCCGCTCTCGTGTCAACCCTGGAACGCGTTCGAACGCCGGCGTTCACGTTCGAAGGGCGAGTACTTTCCCGTCAGAGCCCGGCGTCCCACTGGTCTCCTCCCCACGGTTTCGATCCGTTTAGAGAATCGGAGCGGTCGAACGTTCGACGCACGCGCTATACTCAGCTCGTTCGTCAAAGTCGCCAGCTAGGCAGGTCGATTGTTTCGACGGCACGCTATAGGCTCACAAACTTCCCTACACCCGAGGAATATGGGTCCCTGAACGGCTCCGACAGTTCTGCAATTTGGCGATAACGAAAAAAGAAAGAAAACCATTGTCCACGCGCACGCCATCGTGCACGAGTATCTGCTCGCGTGCGCGTCCCAGCGCGAGCGTGACGCGTGTCTGGGCGGCCTTCGTGCGTCGCAATGCCACCAGCGTTGTCCTTGACCGTGATAGCTTCCCCTCCCCTTCACCACCTCCCCTCCCTCCCTCCCTCCCTCCCCTCCCCCCCCCCCCCCCCCAGAACCGCGCGCGGCGACCCTAGAGGAAAAAGGCCCGCGCGTGACGTCATCGTGAGTGGAGCATCGACCCGCCCAAGTGTATGTTGTTTCGTTTGACTGTATACGCGGAGCGCAAGTTGGTCTGCTTCTCTTGCGGGGGTCGTGGTGACGTCAGAAAGGCGCCGAGCTTTCATTTGCTCTGATTCAGGCACGTAGCCGGGGGGGGGGGGCGCGTGGGCCCCCCGAAATCTTCCATTATGCTGGGACCTCCTCTCCCCCTCCCCCTCATACAGCATTTTGTCATAGGCGAGCCCCCCCCCCCCCCCCCCCCCCGAAACAAAATCCTGGCTACGTGCCTGCTCTGATTGAAGGATAGCGGGTAGACCTGAAGGAAGCATGCCTTGAGGTGTACCCACTAGCCTTCCATCAGAGCTCGGCGTCTTTCCGACCTCACCGCCATTCTTGCGCTCGAAGCAGACGACTTGCTCTTCGCATAAGTGCGAGCGAAGCCCAAGCCACACGCGCGAACGTGTTGACCCCGAACCACGAGCGGCAGTGCTTGTCAGGGACGCCCAAAGCCTGGGGCCGGGTTTATTATACACAACACGGGCTCGAAGTAAAAGGGAGGATCCACCCGCAGGATCGGATCCACGTTCGAGAGGGCCGAGCGCGAGCTAAAGCGCAGCGAGACGCGCGCCAGAAATTCCAAGATGAGGCCGCTCTCACACCAGGAGGAAGAGATTCGCTCCCGATCTGTCAGCCTGGAGGGTGGCGACGCCGTTCCACGCTTTTCACACGTCCAGGTTCAACGCTGCACTCGGAGCACGCTGATGGGCGCTCGTCGTTCGCGGCCACACGAGTCACGAAGAGATCATCCAGGACCGAGCAATTGGAGCGTCGCCCATCGCCCGGAGGTTCGCCCTTTCGGCGGCCGTCAACGGGAGACACGCACGAATCGAGCTCGATGAGGGGCATGAAGAGTAGTATCGATTTTAAGTTGCCCTCAACTATACGAGGCTTTAGTCTAGAGTACATCCCAGGTACGGCTCCATGATGAGCGTGGTTGGAAAAGAGGGTTTCATTTCGACGTCCCATTTCTTTCTTTGTAACCAAACAACGCAGCAAACCCGGCAATGAAACTAAAACAATAACTTTTAGGTGTATGTTTTAGTAACTTTTGGTTAGGGCAGATATATTATTGCGCGGTTAAGAAAGGGACTACAACGCTCTCACGATACGTCTTTTCGCTAAATTCGAGGGCGGAGAGACTGCCTGCAACCTCGTTCCGAGCGTGCTCTCTCCAAATTTTTGGGGAGCCGTCTTTTACGGAAAGCGAGATTCGAGTAAAGAGGGCTCTACCGTAGTGCGAGAGAACGACGATTACAAATACACCAATATAAAATGGTTCGCGAGTCTGTTCCTGGGTTTCCAGTCTATTTTCGTCGTGTCGCACAACCGTTCTGCCCTTCATTCAGCTTTCAGGCCCGCCGTTCAAGAAAGCTGCGATTCGCACGACACTCGTGTCAGAACCATTGCCCCTAATAGAGCCTTCTTTAGGCGCGTACGGAGCCGTAAAAGCGGCACTTGGCAGCGGCGCTAAACGCCCGTCAGTTCCGAAGCGTCGCGCGCGCTCTCCACCGCAGACCACGAAGCCGCGTCAAAAACAGAACGGGGCTCCGAAGCGGACACAGCCGCGGTACGGCTACGCTCCGTCCGACGCGCGTCACACAAGTGACACGTGTCATCATCGCCGGCGGCCGCGCTCAAAGTAAGATACGCGTGCGCGCGTCGAAAGAGAGACGCGCGTTGAAAAAGAAACGCCCGTCAGAAAAGAAGCGCGCGACAAAAATAACCGCTCGTCCAAATATAAACACGCGCCAAGATACGAATACGCGTCGAAAGAGAAACGCGCGTCGTCACATAAACGTGCGTCGAAAGCCAAACGGGCCTTGGTAGAGAAACGCGCGTTGGTGGAGAAACACACGTCGAAAGAGACACGCGTATCGAAAGAAAAAGACGTCCCATAGCGGACACATGACCCGCGATACGAGTTCAGACGGCACGACACCGGGTTACTATATCGGACCACGCGAGTGTCGGGAGAGAAAATACCGCAGCGAGGCTCGAGATGCGTACGGTAAGAGAGTACGAGGAAGCTGAGGGCTCGGCTTCGCGTAGCCGAAACCGTCGCCAAAAACTGTCCGCCGGAGCATCCCACGACGAATGTCACTCGGACAAAGGTGCTCCGAGAAACGGAGTCCTGTAGCGCTCCGTCCGCGCAAAAAGGCGGCGATCATGAATTGGGCGGAAAAGAGAAGCGGTCGCCAACGAGGCCAGTCGTGACCGTCGGCCGCCTCGTCGACGGACGGCCGTGGGCGTAAGCAGGCGTCGGGGAGGAAGACACGCCGAGTACGTGGACTTAATCTTGACCCGGCACGCCAGCCCGCTCGAGCGTGGCGGAGAGACACGCGGCAGCGATTGACCTCGGAGAAACGAGAGGTCGGCTTCGCCGCGGGGCTCGCTAGCAACGAGGGGAAGCCCGACACAAAACCGAGGGAGCCGCATACATCGTAGACAATTCTGCCTTTTTTTTTTTTTTTCGTCGGGACAATAGGACGGATAATAAACGCGGTGCCACATGTGTGACGCTTCCAAGGGATCTTCTCCACACGCGTGTTTCAGGGAGTGAGGTTGTTGCCGGTGCGTCGCAACAAAAATATAAATTACTACATTTCTTTTTATTAACTATTTTTAGGGGAGGAGGAGAAAGGTGAAAACAAGATCCAGACCATAGCCTCCTTTATGTCCAAACATATGGCCTGCAAGCCGTGGGAGGAGAGGCTACAGTACGTGTTGGAGAGAGCGGACAAACAGCTGAGAGAAACGGCAACGTGTCATTAGCTGCAACGTTCCTCCGTCCTACACTAGACGACATACCACCCAGACAGGAAAATGAAAACAAACAAACAAAGGTTTCGCAGTATTTCACGCTCAACAGCTCCTCTGTGCGCACCTTCTCTGCGTAAAAAAAAAGAACAAAGAAAAAAAAAGTTGCTGCCAGGGACGTTTGGCGCTCGTGGTCCGCCAGCCGCGATTCTGTTACGGCCTTCCTCGTACTGCAGCTGTTACTATATGTGCAATCAAAACTCGCATTTATTTCAGCGGGTAATACGAAACAGATTTAATTTCTTTTTCGCTTTTTTCACGACGTTTTAATTTGTAAGGTTTTCTTCGTTTGTACGCTTATTTTTGTTTTGTTTATTTGTTTAGTATTGGCGCGTAACCAAGCCACGAAAAAAAAAAAGCGCAGGGTATGGACAATCCATTGCCCGAATGTCTCGTGCTTCGTGCAGAGTGCCCTTTTTCAGAAGTGAGCGCCCTCTAGTAGCGCCCGCGCCACTGCCCTGCGTGCGGCTTACGTGACCTGAGCTCGTACTGGACACGAGCCCTGCGCCATCATTCGGCGAGGGATCGGACCCAATCGCACGCTTCGCTCCCAAGGATGGATGGATTAATGGTAATGGGTATACCCTTTGTAACGGGCGGCAGCTTGCGCCACCTGGCCAAACATTTCGACATAAGACGCTTTACACACGCGCCAGATTGAGCCGCCATAGCCGACCTTCTTCTGTTTTATCGAAATGCCGAGCCACTGAAGCGGGCGTTTATGAGCCTCCACCGAGGCCTATGCTGGGGAGAAGGACGCAGTAGCCCCTAAGGTGGCAATAACCTGTCCTGCTGTGGCAGTGATGAGGTGAAGCGAACAGAATAAGAGGAAACAAAAACTGAAGGTCAGTTATGGCGGCGCCCATGCACAGCTGCTGCAAAGCGTCTATAACTTTTGTTATAATTGCCAATGTTGCTCGACGGGGTTTTGGAAAGGGGGCCAACTTCTCGGGTTTTCGACGGGATGCCAAGAAGCTCGGGCCATAACGGTTTTGCTCTGTCGCGAACTGTTCCGACATTCCAGGAGGACGCAAAAACCGTTTCCCAACTTCAGATTAACCTCGACTCTGAAACGTTTCCCAGCTAAGGCCGTGCGAATTACAGCAATCGTGCTTCGCAAAGTGTATGATGTAATATTTACGCGTTCGCGATGCTTCGTATCAGCGTCCCCGTTAGAGCGATTAACCCTTCGACGGGTCGCCTATATATATATACGGAGAAACAACTCCGCCTCAATAAATGTAGCGACCTCTGTAGCAAGGGACAGAATACCTGCGCTTGGCAGTGGAGGATAGAAATGCATCTTCAAAATAGATCACTCCATCTTCAAAGCCGTGGGTGTGAGGCAGGATGGCCTGCGCCACTGGCCTCAAAACTGTGAAAAGAAAAACGGGCCCGTATATTGCAAATCCGGTTACACCGTTCTCTGCAGCGCTCAATAGGGAATGCACCTGGGCCTTCTCCCAGGTATTAACTAACTTTGAGTCGTGTTCGACGCAAAGTAGTGCTGCGAATTCCCAACATTTTGCTCGCGAGTAACGTTTAATAATCATGTTTACAAAAAAAGTAGTTTTTTTTCTTTCTCTCAAAACCAGATTTTTTTTTGTTATGCTTTTTCTAAAACCGCGTCAGGGTTTGTAGGTCTCCTGCATTTCGAGTAAAGTTTCGGGCATCAATTAAGCGACTAATTAATCCATTGACCGTCGTGGATTCATCGGTTAAAAGGTCTTAATCGGTGCACAGCCTTACTATTTTTGTCTTCGGAAATGTCCCATCGACGCAACAACAGAAACCGAGGTTTGTTCCGAGGTTTGTTTACTTTGGCAATTTCTGAGATAGGTGGTTCGAAAGAAGCGGTGGCGAATTAGCCAGTTTTCAAAGATTACTCTCAGACGCGAATCGGTCACTTGATCGTTGCTGGAGCGGGAAAACGAAATCGAGCGACCGTGTCCAGACACAGATATCTCGATCCACTGTACGCGCTTGCGGTCATGCCCTCTTTGCGTGTATTGTCCCAGGCCCCCCCTACTAGTATTTTGGACGTTGAAAATGGTCGCTCGTGTAGGAGTTTTCTTTCTGTAAGCGCGTCTTATCAGAAACTCGCCTGGAGTTCTCCCTGTAAACAGTTATCTATTAGCCGTTATTTGTGTTTGCGTGCAGATCAAATTCCGCTAGAGGTACATTTTTGGTGCAATATTCTGAAGTATATCGGCACTATAATGATTATGTGCGCGCAGGATTCTGCACTCACAGTGTTAACGCGGGTGTTAGCTAGATGACTCCTCTGCTCTCTTCCCTCCTCCTTTCATCTCCTCCTTCCCAACCCAGAGTAGACAACCGAGGCAGGCCGCCTTAGTTACCTCTCTGCTTTCCCCTCCTGCCCTTATCTTCTTATTCGGTGTTAAAAAATTTCCTTTTAGCGAGGCTTTTTTATTTTTTTTATTATAAAGATAGATATAGTGAATTTTCGTGGCTAATATACAATCTTTAGTTCGTAACCCGTTTAAACAACAGTTCCATAGCTGACAAATGCGAGAATACTTTGCCAAGTTTAGATAGTCGTAACTGTTCTTGTGTTTGAGTGTATGCTTTAGGCAATACATCATTCGAAAGCTTAAAAAATGGCCAAGCAAAATGTAAAAACACCGGGTTTAAGTAGTGAGTGACCCAGAGGCAGTTCTGTCAAATAATGTTCGAGGCAACCCATTTATTGAATCGTGCACTTATTACTTGTTGTCGCTTCTGCTGCGCGCAGTCTGCCACCCACAAGCAACTGCGTTTTGTGCACGCTTCTACAATCGGTTCTATATGCGGCGTAAATAAGGATATTATTATTATTATTATTATTATTATTTGCGCTGAATGTAATTTTATAGGGACCAGTCCTACAAGCTCTTAGCTTTGAAACAGCAGCAATACATTAATATTAATATATCCCTCGACATTCGAGCTAATAAAGCTTGATTCCTCAGATCGGCTGAGTGTTGTAGTCCTTTGCTCCGAAGCACTCAAAATATTTCGCTCCCGCTGAGGGGACATTTCATCACTCCGTTAAAAACTCGTTGAAGCTCGGTCAGGGCTGATAAGTGTCCACGTAAAGACTCCCGATATCAGCCTTAGATTCTTCTTGCTTCGCAATAGACCAATCTCACCAGCCAGTTTGACTACGCCACCGCTGCCGCAATGCATAGAGGGAACTTTAGTCTTTCTGCACGTGCAATAACCTTGCTGGAGCTCTGCGCTTCAGGAGCACGAGACGGCACGAGCCCTCGCATGCACGGTCGTCTGCCTCCCGTGAACTAAAGTTATGGCGGCGTCACGCATGCGCCGAACGCTTGAGTGCGATCGGTCTATTAATTGTGCAGGCTTTTGTGGCGTCTTTGTTCCGTGCTTTTCATTTCTCTCGGTGCCTCAGCTGCGCTCTGAATTTGTTATTAGTGTTCGTCAGACTGGCCAACTTTTTTCCTCTACTAGACTTCGTTTCAGCTTAGGTTTCAGCTTAACAGCGTCGAAAGTGCAACGTCACTGCGTACCTTTTTGTGTGAATGTTTTTTTGTTTTTCCAGCGTGCAGTGACGTTGAGGTTATCGTCCGCCATTGTGCCGGGATTCCAGACCTGCCAATAGAGGGCAGTATATTTCGAAACGGGTCTGTTCGAGTGTGCCGCCACGAAGAGCGCGACACTAGAATAAACAGTGGTTCATCGATAGACTGAGTAGTGCCTCGTTACTAAATGCTGACGCCGTGAGCAGAATTCGGCCTTCTACCGCGACGGAACGCGACACGCCTATACACCAACAGCCGATCACAACAAGGCCGCGCTGGGCTGGATTTTCAACGTCACGTACCGGAGGCCAACGCGGCGCGCACGTATACTGCAGGACACGAGTGCCGCGTCAGCGTTCGGCCGGGACGCGTGTCCTTCCGCGACTGAACGCGATGGCCAGCCGAACGTTGGCACCCCGCTCGGCCTCCGGATAGGTGACGTAGGAAATCAAGCACTACGGGCCTTACGTGGAATGCCGACTGCGCACGCGCAGGGCCGCACCTCCAGTGTGGACAAGTCGACGGCATAGAAGAGGAAAGCTGTGGCGGTAGGTTCGCTCGCCAGCCCCCTCGAGCAAATCAGACATTCACAGCGGCTGGCAATCGGTCTAAAAGACGAAGCCGCCAAAGTAGCTGCATGCAAAAAACACGCGATGAAAATCGCCACACACGCTGACCTGTAGGCCAACAACAACGGCGGCGAGTGCTCTCGAAAATCGTTCCGCCAAACGGCCGATAGCAGGTCTATATAGACGCGTCCGCTGACGTGGTCGCAGCTGCGGCCAACTTGGCGCTGTCTCCGAGTGCTCCAGCTACGCGTGCACGGACAGCTCTAAAAAGCGCCGTCCGCGAAACGGCCATCGAGGAAATCCGAACGTGAGCACATGTTCCGATCGTTCGACCGTCGGCGCCGACAAGCCACTTCCGAGAGACTGTCTGCGTCGGGCGCGTCAGGAGGATTTACGAGGACGCGAGACCAACGTCACGGCGTTCCCGTTAGTTATTCCTTGCTCGCAGGAGTAGAACCTCGAATCACGCTTCAGAAAAAACCACACTTCGGCCATTTGGGCGCCCGCTCTCCACTTTAAGCACCAAAATGGCGGCGCCCACAAGAAAATCCGAGATTGGAGTGTCCAGATCTCTGCTCTTCCTATTTAGGGACTCACAGGTGGAAGAAAATCGGCACAGAGCGGACGCCCGTTCTGGACACGCGCTAGCGATTCAGGCCTAACTGTGGCCGAACAAAACGTCAACCGCCGACAGACTTTCTAAAATGACGAGAAAACCCGCTCAGTTTTCAAACTCCCACTTTGCCTGTAAAAAAAAAAAAATTATTATATAGTTGCAACCTATTTTTTGCCGGACAAAAAAGAACCGACATCTTTTTTCGCTGTCTTGTCATTAGATTGGTGGCATGCAGCATGCGATGGTGGCAGCATGGGGTCGCGTGAGAAATGCAAAAGAAATAGCGCGAATCCCAAGGGTGTCGTCGCGCCGGACAAAGCCGTCCGCTCGAGCCCCCCTCTGACATGCTTCGGAACAAAGAAGGAACACCACAGGGTCCGTCCACTCCACCCCCCCCCCCCCCCCCCCAAAGACGGACGCGCTCACGTAATGGATCGTTTACTCCATAGAGTTATTATAATGTACGCTAGAGGTTCAACTGGCGCTAGTGTCTATGCGACTTCCGTGACGCAAATTGAAGCAGACAGCAACCAGTCTACTTTTGCGGTGCTCCTGTGCATTCCTATGGGAAAACGCGCGTGCATTTTGTCTCTTCGCCGGAAAATAACACGGAACACTTTGGTTATTTCGGTCGTACCGAATAGTATGTACGTCTGAATTAACATTGTAAAAGTGTAATTGCTTTAGTTAGCACATTTTTCTTCAACAGTGAACGATGTTTAACAACGCTACATTTCAGTCCCAAACGTGTGTTCCCCAGCAGGTGTGTAAAAACAAGCGACGATTCTAAGCAAAATAACAATCGAAAGGAATATAGAGTGTGTTTAAGGCTCGCCAGCATTCCGGTGACGCTTATATATTCATAATATGCCAGTCCTGTCACTATATGAAAATGACCCCGTCGTGCATGAGCTGATAAAAACATTCAAAGCGTAGATAATAAAGTCCGTGGGCTGTGAAAAGTGTCTCTTCGTATTGTTTTCTCTGCCGGGCAGCTTTTATCGGGCACTTGTTCTCAAAGATTTCGAGCGTGCGGGTAATATCTTGAACGTAGAACAAACATCTTCGCTCAGAGCAGAAACAATAAAGCGATACTTACTTATTTAAAATCGGAATAGATTTCGTGGCGTTCAATTTATTGTGATCGTACATGCACGGAGTTATTGATCCAGTGTTACTGCGTAGTTTTTGCCGTCTCCCTTAATTTCCAGATATTCTTCGTTTGTTTGGCACGTATATCCCTCATGCCGTAAGGCGCCGACGCCGTGTTCGCGCTAACAGTGTCCGACAGTGCACATAAATACACGCACGAAGCCGTTTTAGCACCGTTTTGAATGCGATGAATTTGAAAGAAAAACGCCGTAACTGACCAAGTATTTCGTCGGCCTGACTGAGAAATGTTCCAAGCTACCTAGTATACGTACGAATTATTTGGGATATTTGCTCGTATGATCGAGCGCAGGGAGAAAATGCACTCACTTTTTCCATAGAAATGCATTACCGGAAGTCAATTTTCGACTGGTTGCTGTCTACTTCAATTTGCGTCAGCACACTAGCGCCACTTCAAACCTCTAGCGTACATTATATCTATGTCAGTGCTACAATAGCCTCCATTATACTCACAAAGCCTGGCAGTTGGACGACGGAGCCATAGAGTGCCCGGTCGCAGATTTGGAGCGCGACGATCTGGTAGCACAGAGCATCAAAGAGCCATTTATCGGGGAAGCTGGACGTCAGCGCACCGCTTTTGCAGCGGCGAGGACCCGAAACACACTTGTTCGCTCGGGAGAAGTGTGTGTCGGCGTCTCGCCGCAGCGAGGCGCCAGTCACGTGGCTCTCCTCTCCCTCCTCCCTCCCTCCTCCTCCCCCCCCCCCCCGGTCCGTTGTCTGCCGCTCCACCTTTTCGATTTCGGCGGCCGCTTCTCGTGGCGATCTGCCAGGCTTTGTCACTATATAGGAGGCTATTGTTGAACTTACTCGCATCCAGCTCCAAATAAAAACGAAAAAGCCCCCCCCCCCCCTTTCAAGCTCAAACAACCTCGAAACTCCCTCGCCCCCACTACTATCACTCGCAAACTCACTGAACTGACGCTCCCTCACTTTACGAACTCACTCCTGCTCACTTCTTGTCTGAGAGAGAGTTGGCCCAAACTATGTACAAGTTCATTCTGAGCATTCGGTAGCGGTAGCACTGTATACAGGCTGGTTCAGCCATTGGCGTCAGATTGTGCTCCCGGAAACCGCCAGCAACAGAGTCGTTGGGACAATAGCGCACCTCGTGTGCCGCGTGGAAATCACGCGGCACGTGGTTCCCATCGACTCGATCGGTTTAACCGGGCGATTCTTGTGTCGTCGACGCCGTTTCAGTTGTAAACGCCACGAACCATAAACACGGCGTCACGCAGTTTGTTCTGGTTCCTATGATGTGTGCCGCTGAAAGTGTCAGGCGCGAGCCTTGTCCTGCTCGCGTCTCGGCCTTTATCCTCGCAAAATTATATATTTTTTTTAATTTTATTATTCAGAAATGAGTTAAGCTCATGCTGCTGTATCAGTCATCAAGCCGGTATGTCGCGGGGCCGCTGAACATACGAACAGAACGTAAGGGCGCAAGTGAGCTGCCATATACTGAGCACTTCGAAGCAACCCGAGACTAACTTCTCTCGGTGTCAACTTTCGTATTCTGCTTCAAATTCTTAGAACATACAACCGTTTTAAAGCAGACCCCCTCCCCCCTTTTCCAACGCACACACACACACACACACACGAAACAAAGAAAAGTGACGTTGTACAAAAGAAAACAAAAAACAAGGTCGCGTCAGTCAGCTAAACAAAAATAACGACATCTCAATATCCAAATGAATACCATCGAGAACAGGCATCATTCAATCGCTGCACTCACCTAGGATGCAAGGGTGCATATACGACAGCCAAGGTCTGCATGCGCTGCTAAAATGCCGCTCGATACTATAGAGCGAAACACAAACGGCTGTTGAGAACAGTAAAACTGATTTCTCCGCTAACAAACGAGAGGGAAAGAAAAAAACAAAAACGAAAGCACGTAGTTTTTTAAAGACGCTCGTTATCTCTCTTCCGTCGACGCCAGTACAGCTTTCTCGACTCGTGCCCACAACCCTCGAAGTCAAACACGATTCCCGGCTCGTTTCTCGACTCGTGAAAAAGCAGAAAGCAACGTTGGCGCGCGAGCGCGCGCTGCGTTAACAATACACAAAGCGTAACATGAAAACAAAAACGAAAACCAGAGAGCAGGATAAAAATCGCCGATGCATATTGCAGCTGGTCTATATGACGACGCGGTAATCCACTGGTCATCGAAGACGGCCAAGCCAAGAAATAGAGGAGAAGCGAAGGACTGACCAGAAAAGACGCCGTCCTCGTCCAAAGGAGCCGCCGCGAGTGAGAAAAAAAAACACAAAGAGCCAGGGAGAGGGACGAGGGCGAGAGGCGGACAACAGACCGCTCGATCGAGACGTGCCACGTTGGCCGACAACTTGAACGCGATATGCGGCACGCTGTATCGACGGACGCTCGATTTTCATGCACACTGCCACGGCCGACAGAAACACACCCATCGCGCCAGCTGACAACAGCGCAACACTCTTTCTTTCTTTTCTTTTTTTCTGTTTAGATAAAACATTATCGATTTTCTAAACTGTGGTTGTCGAATTTATCCCTGAATTACTTTTGTTCGACCCAAGGGCGGCTTCGGTCATTTATTTATCGACTGAGTTATGCATCCGGATGCCCCATTTCACGGTATTACGCGAGAAAGAGTTTAAGTACAATTCAAATTAAAACACGACTCCGATACAAATGAACCTAAAATAGAAATCAAGCTAAAACTCAAATTAAAACGCATATCAAACACCCAGGGGAGGGCTTAGATACAATCTAAATACGATTCCATATAGAGTGCACTAGCCGTTTCCGCTGATTACACGAAAGAGGATTCAAATTTTAGACACTATTCGACCATTCTGAAAAAAAAAAAAAGCATAAAAGTGAAGGACAAAGCACGGCACAAGCATATAATTAGATAAATAACGTGTTTACATTTCTTCGTGCAATTCCAAGTCTCGTTACTACGATTAACAAAGGCACTCAACGTTTTCTGAAATTTAGCTGTGCTGCTTTCTACTGTTCCGCAATTGAAAGCGTATACTCTCATGTTGAATCCTACAAGACTGGAGAAATAATACGCTTGAATACAGACATTTTGTCCGTCTCTGTGGCACCGTCCCCGAGTGTTTTGATCTGTATACACTCTGGCTACTCAAAACACGCAGCAAGAAAGAAAAAAAAAAGTGCACAATTTGTGCCGCATTAAAGATGACTAACGCAACAAAACACGAGCGACAATTATTAAGCAATGATTTTGTTACTCGTGAAACGGACGCTTCTCGCAGATCGGGGGTATACTATGTTACGCATGAGACTGTGCTCAATGACAGTGCTTCGGAGCAGTGTCATTAAAAAACTAATCGATTACGATTACTCTCGGTTAAGAAGTAAACAGTTAGATTACCCGATTACTTAACAAAAACGTGATCGACCGCTACTTCAAAAAAAAAAAAAAAAAAAGAGCGTTTTCTTTTAATTAGTTTCGATTTTCAAAGCGGCATACTTTTCTGTCGGTTTGAAAACGGGTGACTGTCCATTATTGGATCAGAATCAGCCGGATGGCAAAGTGCTCATTTAGACCCTGTCGGAGACTCGTTTCGAGGATTCCTCGATGGGTAATCTGCAGAAGCTGAGGGCGCCTTTGGGACGGGGGAAAAGCTCCCACGTGTGAACTTGGGGACCAAAGATGTAAGGGACGCCAAAGCCACGTTTCCGGAGTTCGATCTATATTTCAAGTAGGATCTAGCCTGTTGCTCGACGAAGTCGCTCGCGCTATGGCCAAACAACTTCAGACAGAAAAACCTCTAAGAAAACATTGAATTTGGAAAAAGGTTGATTTCTGTGGAATGCCAACCGCTTACCTCGATGCGACAAAGACACTATACGTTTATTGTAGAACCTTCGCTTTTGACATTCTCCGGTGAGACATGACACTAGTCGTCGAATATCGCATCGAAAGGCCTTTTGGAGAGAACTCGGACTCCAGAGTTCCAGCTTCAAACTGTACGTACGCAGTCTTAGCGCACGCTAGCGCTAAATTTTAGCGCTTGCGTTAGTGCAAATTACGAAAGAGTGTTCTAGAATAGCGTTCCTCCGCCGCGAGGCAAGAAAAAAAAATTCAAGCATGTCTTTCTCTCGGATCTCTTTAGTTTCGGGGTTGCTTCAAAATGTTCATTGAGTATACACCAGCTCACTCGCGCCCTTGCGTTCTGTTCAAGCATCTAACGCTGCAACGCCACCAAGATACAGTAACCATTTATATTTCACGCATAGAGTTATTATAATGTAGGCTAGAGGTTCAACTGGCGCTAGTGTCTATGCGACTTCCGGGAGGCAAATTGAAGCAGACAGCAACCCGTCTACCTTTGCGGTGCTCCTGTGCATTCCTATGGGAAAACGCGAGTGCATTTTGTCTCTTCGCCGGAAAATAACATGAATAACTTTTGTTATTTCTGTTGTACCGGATAGCATGTACCTTTATTGGTATTGTGAAAGTGTAATTGCTTTAGTTGCAGCATTTTTCTTTACCACTGAAACGATGTTAAACTTCGCTATATTTCAGGCCCAAACCTCTGTACCATGGTAGGTATGTAAGAACGAGCGACGATTCTAAGCAAAATAACGATCTAAAGGAATGTAGAGTGTGTTCAAGGTTCGCTAGCATTCCGGTGGCGCTTATATATTGCTAATCTGCCCGTCCTGTCATTATATAAAAATGACTCCGTCGTGCGAATATTTACGATCGGTTAAAAAAAAACATTCGAACGTAAAAAATAAAGTACGTGTGCTACAAAAGGTGTGTCTTTTTTATTATTTCCTATGTCGGGCAGTTTTTATCGCGCACCTGTTCGCTGGCTTCTCCCTATTTGCAAAGATTTGGAGCGTGCGGGTGATACTTTGAACCCAGAACAAGCACCTTCGCACATATATTCATGAGCAGAAAGAATAAAGCAATACTTATTTAATGGAAATCGGACTATATTACGTGGCTTTCAATTTATTTTGATCGTCTGCGTGCACAAGGAGTTACTTATCCAGTGCTACTTCGTAGTTCTTGCCGTCTCCCTTAATTTCCAGATGTCCTTCGTTCGTTTGGCACGTATATCCCCCATGCTAGAAAGCACCGATCGCCGTGTTCGCCGCTAACAGTGTCCGACAGTGCACATGCAAATACATGTACGAAGCGGTTTTAGCACGCGCTTTTTATGCCACGAATTTAAAGTAAAAACGCCGTAACTGACCAATTATTTCATCTGCGTGACTGAAATGTTCCTAATGTGCCTAGCACGTACAAATTATTCGTGATATTTGCTCTTATAATCGAGCGCAGAGAGAAAATGCACTCGCTTTTTTCCATAGAAATGCATTACCGGAAGTCAATTTCGGACTGGTTGCTGTCTGCTTCAACTTGCAGCAGCACACCAGCGCCAGTTGAACCTCTAGCGTGCATTATAATAACTCTATGATTTCACGCACAAAATGCTGTAACTTGAAAAGAAAAGAAAAAAAATCCTGTGTTCCAAATAAACATTTTAACCTCGCTTAAAAATAGGACGCGAACAGTGGACCGGTCGTCTCCGCCCGCGTCGCCAAGTCGTCGGGAAGCGTTCGCGCGTCGCAAGCGTAGGTTTGCCGGCGATCGTCACCCACCTTGCCGGCTCTTCCCAACTTTCCGTGACGTGCGCCCCCCCCCGGTGAATGTCGTCCTGGATTCGAAATCGCAGTCGCGCCGGGTTGCCGCCCCGACGGCCGTGAAGGCAGCCGCAGCCGCTGTCCTGGGAGCTCTGTGCTCGTCTTCGCTTTAGCCAACGCGTATCACCAATTCATCTTAGAAACTCCTTGCGTACGCGCGCAATTTCCGAAAAACAAAAATAGGGTGCGCGAAAAATTGCGCTTGCAAAGCGCAAAATGCGGTTAGTGTTCGACGCATGAGCAGTGGCGAAAGCTGTTGCGTGTGACCTTCTTTCGTCGAGCTCGGTAACAACCGCTTTATTGTTTCATGTTCCCAAGATTTACTCATTAACTGGGAAACCGAAGGAAGGGGAGGGGGGTAAAAAGGATAAAGGTTTATTGAATTATTTATTTACGCGAAATTTTATTACTTCGCTACCTAAACAGTAATCGAATTACTAAAAAATAATCGATTACGAGCAATTCGATTACTTACCCACCCCACAACGCGATACAGTATATCTTTTGGCTCCCTTGATTATGGAACGAGAAATCTAACTGGAATTGTTACCGGAAAACCCGAAATCCAGATTGCAGACAAAGAAATATAATTTTGAAAACCTTAGATCCAGATAGAATCCCCAACAAGGTTTCCCGTTCACGATTCCATGATAGCGAAAAGTTCGGTTGCGTTTTTGGGGTAGGGTTGTGAGGAGTATTATACGAGTATTCTTCGGATACGTATACGAACAAAACAATGTTTGTGATTGTTGTTCACGAGTAACTATCTGCGTATACGAACAACAACGAGGGTAAATCGAAATGTAGAGCGCACTTTCAGGTCAGCCAAGCACTCGCCCAGGCAGCACAGACACGTTGAAAAGACGTCGAAAGAAGGTGATGACGTCAGGAACCACATGTCGAAAGAACGTCGAAAGTCTGAACGTCAGGTCCCTTCGACGTAATATGGAAAGGCTAATGTCTGGAAAAAAGGGTGGATTTTACGTCGACATAACGTTCCACTTAACGACCTTAGAACGCCGAGTGCACGTCTGAATTGGACGGGAAGTCAAGTGATAACGTTATATCGACGTTGACACAATGTCCCATTTAACGACCATAAAACGTCGAGTATACGTCTAAACTGAACGGGATGTCAATTGAAAACGTCATTAACGATAAAATAACGTCCCATTTAACGACATAAAATGTCGAGTGCATGTCTGTGATAACGTCATCTCAACATTGAAATAACGTCCCATTTAACGACCATAAAACGTCGAGCTTACGTCTAGACTGAACGGAATGTCAATTGACACCGGTCTCGACATGGATCACTGTGGAACGATGGAGTCAACCGAATCTGGTGGCTTCGTTGCTCGAAGATATGTTCGCGAAAGCATGTATATTCGGACGGAATAGCCCATATGCTAAATCCCCCAAGCGCCCCGGCCCGCTGTCCAGGAATCATGGGAAAGGTGTTCTTCCTGATCGGTAATTTCGACCACTTCCATGGTTAGACAGTTCTGGGTGTAATTCGGAGTCGCCCTAAACAAGCGTCCTATAGTTCCCAAGGACCTGTCATATCACTTTTAAGATTTCTCGTCAATGACAACGTTTTTGATACTGTGCACACTGTCCACCCTTCAACCTGGCTTAGCTGCAGAAATCTCTTACATTATTGTCATTCTCTTACAGCTTCAAAGACGCTGATATTAAGTTAGAAACGCTAAAATGCTGTAAACAGCCCCGCTGACTCCGAGCTAAATCCTGTTTTTTGTTGTTGTGACTTCTCGGCTTTTTAAGTAATTCCTGCTAGAACAACAATCACGAGAATGATACTATTGTAAGAGATTTCAGCAGCTCAGCCAGGTTGAAATGTGGATTGCATGCACAGTATAAAAAATGCTGACATTGACGAGAAATTTTAGAAGTGATGTGACAGCAACTTGGGCTCTATAAGGCGCTTGTTTAGGAGTGATCACTCAGTCACTATTGGGACGTCTCGCGCTCAACGTTCAAAGAACCTCCCGAAAAGAAAAAGAACGTAGAACTGACGTCGAATAATGTCGATTACGTCAAGGTGTTGCTCAGGACACTGTTGGTACGTCTCGTGCTCCACGTTGAAAGAACTTCCCGGAGAAAACGTAGAACTGACGTCTATTATTGCCAATGACGTCAAGGTGTTGCTCAGACATTGTTGGGACGTCTCGCGCTCAACGTTACAAGAACCTCCCAGAAAAAACGTAAAAATGACGTCGAATATTGTCAATGACGCCAAGGTGTTGCACAGGACATTGTTGGGACGTCTCGTGCTCCACGTTCAAAGAACTTCCCGGAGAAAACGTAGACCTGACATCTATTATTGCCAATGACGTCAAGGTGTTGCTAAGACATTGTTGGGACGTCTCGCACTCAACGTCCGAAGAACCTCCCGAAAAAACGTAAAACTGACGTCGAATAATGTCGATGACGTCAAGGTGTTGCTCAGGACATTGTTGGGACGTCTCGTGCTCGACGTTCAGAGAACTTCCCGGAGAAAACGTAGAACCGACGTCGATTAATGTCGAAGACGTCAAGGTGTTGCTCAGGACATTTTTATGACGTCTCGTGCTCGACGTTCAAAGAACTTTTCATACAAGACGTCGAACAGACGTCGATTATTGTTGAAGACGTCGAGGTGAAGCTTATGACGTTGTCACTACGTCGCGTGTTTGACGTTGTCGGAACCTCTCATGTGGACGTACCAATGCCGTCGATAAAAAGTTTGTTAAGGACTTCTGACGTCGCCCGACGTCGAGGACCTTATTTCGACGTCATCTCGACGTCTTGTGCTGCCTGGGCGTGCTCTCCGGTACTATAAGGCTTCGCTCGCACGTCCCGGTTGTAAGCATCGACCCGAGCTTACAGTTCCGCCCGGCTCGAGAATTCCTCCCAGACTAATCTCCCCAAAGCCCCGCTCTCGGGCAGCAGTGGCGGGCCATTCCACCTGTCCCGCCAACACTCAGTCGCCCATCACCCGCGCGGTCCTTGTGGCCACGACCGTCGGATTATTGCGCGCCGAGCTGCGCTCCATTCAGTCCATTCCGTGCACTCCACCACGCTCAAACAACGCTGATCAGAGTGCACCGAAAACTGCCCCGGCCTGTATTTGGGCTGTCCAATTCAACTCTCCGCTTTTTTTTCTTTCTTTTTGCCGAAATATTTGCGGTGGGGCAAGTGCTACGTCGCTGCTCGAGTCTCACGGCCGTCTCACACTTAAAGGGCGTCACCGTGCTGTTTGTTAACAATACCTCCCCCCCCCCCCCCAAAAAAAAAAAAAAGTTTAAATTTGAGAAGGCACAGCGTTTATTGTTACCCTCTATTGTTTGTCTCCCTGCCGCGTCCTTTTCGCCGTTGCTTCCTACTGGAAATTACCAACTTGCCCGAGCCTCCATTTCGAACAATATATGCCGAGTTCCGGCCTCGGGTCACGGCGCACCAATGACGGCAATCCGAATAAAAGCTCCTATTTATCGCCACACGACGGGAGTAGGAATGTTCCCGCGCAATATTCCGAGCATATGGCTCGTAACGCGGTGTTTCCATTTACTTCCCGGTGCTCGTTCCGTCATCCTGCACCAGTACCACAACACACGCCTGGATTAAAAAAAAATCTAAAGAGGCGGTTTAGCATCGACCCTTCCAGGCGTGCACACGCCCGCCATCTTGAAGAGACCGACGGCGGAGGGACCTCCTCACATCCATTCCACGATCCAGCACACACGCGTCTCGGGTGTCGCCAACTTTGGACGAACCCGAGGTTCGACGGGTTCGGCGAACCTTCGTACTTTATGGCGAAATTCGACGAACATGAATGTGTGGGATCGATATTAGCGGCTGTATACCGTCTGTAACGGAAGGGAGCTTGCGTCACGTATAGCCTCAAAACCAAAAAGAAAAACAAAATATCCGACTCGTGGTCAGCGTCGCCCGACTTCAACAGAAATATCTCGAATTTCGGGAAGCAGATGATTTATAAAATGGTTCATTTCGCATATTGCGAAGTGATTGCTAAAGTGTACACAATATAAAAGCGAAAATATTTAGTTTTAATGCTGTATATAGTTTATTAATGCGAAATAAAACAGTATACACCCGATAGACCTTTCGCTAAGTTACCCAAGAATCAAAGAGAATGTTAGGAATGTAAATACAAGCGTCCCCCCCCCCCCTTCACGTGCTCGCCTTCCAATTATCCAAGGTGGTTGTTCCAAGATGGCGGAAGAGACGCGGATTTAGATTCTCCAGGATTTCGCTGACGCTGGCCAGCGCGCTAAAAATAATTGATTTGTCTACAAATGCGAAGCGGTCGGGGCGGGAGAATATTACGGGTGACGAAGATGTTGACGTACGTTAGGAAAACGAGCATGTTGATATTTCAAAGTTGCAGAAACTTTTAACTTGCGAAGCTTTGTGCAGGCCTCCGAGCGCGTTTTGGGCAGCGGGCACGCACCACTGCTTGTGGCAAAATATTTTCGAAGGTGGTGATGTCGTGGTATTTGCGCTTTGCCTGGTCATTAGTGATCTCGAAAAAGTGAGCCGCGCACGGCGACCGTCAAGCTTCGGAAGACCAGCGTTCGCAGTAGTGACGTCTTCGTGTCGCAGGTTCGCAACTCGCTGCTCACCGTCGTGGTTACACTGTATACTGCAACACGTGATCAAACTGCACTATGGTTATTGACAGAAAGCCAAGATATAGCGTGACCGCAGGCCGCCTACGGTGCAGCATTGGAACCGGAAAGTCACGTTGCTCCTGTGAAGCATAACTTCTCAGCGCGTGCTCAAGGCGGTAACGCTATGCTAAAACTGCCCATCAACGTCATCGGCGTGTTTAATCTATCAAAAATATTAATTTTCATATACCGTACATTCGTGTACCGTACGTTATTTGCAACGTTACGACGCGCCTCGCCAAAACTGCCCGTTTTAAGCTCTCGTCACTCTTTTCTTCTTTTATTTGCCTTTGTAATTACTTGGAAGGAAGTACGCCTCATCCGTCTCTTGAAAGTGCTTGTAGCGGCCTTTAAACGCGAACCCATTCCCGATGTGCATTGCTCAGCCGGCAAAGAATACACTTTTCGTAGACGCTGGAGCTCTACACTACCAGCGGGAGAGTTCGCCGTCACTTTTAGCACAGATTGATCTGGTGACCACAACACCTGAAACCCGCAGTGTATATACGCGACATACGAAAAGTTTCCAATGACGTCCCGGTACCTTCGTGCAACGCTGCTGCGAGGCGGAACGCAAAAATACATATTTCAACGCGCTCATTTTTTTTCTTCTTAAAAGTGCTGCACGCACGAACACGCCGACTAGAACCCAGGCCGACAGTCCCGGGCACCGTCGCCGCGCCGCCGCCGCCGCCGTCCAGGTTCTTCTGGTTCTTCGTTCGTCCGCGAGAAGGCGAGCGGTGGGCTGGAGCATAGCCTCCTCCATACTCGCAAAGCCTGGAGGTTCGACGACGGAGCCATAGAGTGCCCCGTCGCAGATTTGGAGCGCCAGGATCTGGTAGCACAGAGCATCAAAGAGCCACTTCTCGGGGAACCTGGGCGTCAGCGCACAGCTTTTGCAGCGACGAGGACCCGAAACACACTTGTTCGCTCGGGAGAACCGTGTTTCGGGGTCTCTCCGCAGCGGAGCGTCAGTCACGTAGCTCTCATGTCATCCGTTGTCCGCCGCTCCACCTTTTCCATTTCGGCGGCCGCTTCTCGCGGCGATCTGCCAGGCTTTGTCAGTATATAGGGTGTATTCACTGGCGGCCATATCTGTGTGCGCTAATGCTGAGCACGTGCTGATGGCGAGCTTCCACAGTTATTTTGCAACGTGCACCCCGCACGATCCAGATTGCCGGTCTTGGCAGCCTATTAATACGAGCTCGTTCTGAGCATGCGCTCTAAACAGTGACCTCAAATATGGCGGCCAGTGAATACCCCCTATAGGAGCCTATGCTCAGATTTCTGCTTTCGAAGAGTCAGAGCTGAAGACGCCAGCACGCGCAGCTTTTTGATGCTTGGGTAATTCGGAAAAAGGTATATTGCCGCGTGGAGAGGCCGGGAGAAGAGGCTGGACAAAGCTCGGAGGGAGCCGCGAGCCGCACTTTAACACGCAAAGAGCCGCAGCTTGGCCACCCCTCACATTTATGGTCAACAAAGAGTAGCTAGATGATGTCAATGCCGTCATTCTGCTGTTTCTTTCAGTACTTTGAAAATAATACCCTCCTGACCTGCTAATCCAGCGAGCGAAAAAAAGAAAAAAGTAACAGTCATTTTTGAAGGTAAAGCTTTATAGCAGCTATCTGCCTGGTTAGGGGCTGATATAGAGGAAAATAAACTAGAACCACAATTTAATACGCAAGTCATTTTCGCAAACTCATCGGCAGGCTGACGCTTCGCTCGACGAAAAAGAAGTAATCGATCATTTGTAGCTCATTACAGAATTATGTAGGAGTGTGCGAGTACTCAATAATTGTCATCAAATCAAATATCGATCTGAATCAAGGAAACAGGCCGAATAGATTGAATAGTAAACTTATTTTACCTGAGATCAAATGTTTACTAATTCTCATGCGAAGATAGAAGTGGGTGCATGATTTTGGTTCACCTCCTCTTTTCCGGTCATAACGACATTGCTGGCCGTAAAAGAACTGCTTTACAACGATGTTTATACGACTATTTCAGCGATAGCTTTAAACAATGCCTTAAAAAGAGGAAAAACATTTGTTTTTAGACAACTAACTTTCAGCCGCGGCGACGCCAGAAATTGGAAAACAAAATTGCTCTCTAATTAATTGTGCAATTTAACTTTACAATTAGCAACTTATACCTCCGTGTTGCAAATATAATTTTTTAAGCTACCACCGTGGAAGGCTAAAGCAATTTACGGAAAGAAAAAGAAGCAAAAGGCTTGGGGATATTTGTTGACAAGCTTTGCGCTGTATATGGGTATGATTTCCGAGATATGATATCACTGCACGCACCTGTCTCTTGTCCTACCCATTACAGCGCAAAGTTTGGCGGCCAATATCTATCATTTTATTAACCAGTCTTCCTTACAAAATACTCAACTCAAGACAGACGCTTGCTAACAACATAAAGTTGGTTTCATTGGCAGAAAACAATCCACTTTTAATGGGAAAAAAATCAGGGCGCGTTGTTTGAGATATTAGGTATTTACGTAGATCGGTTGGCGCGACAAGGGGAACGTGGCTATGTTTTCAGTCGTGATTTCTTTCTGGGGAAAAAGAAGCTGAAGCTTGCTTCCACCCGGTACAGCGATGGAATAATCCACGGCAAGCATGTGACGATATGAGAAGTATGCGAAGTGCTGGCTGTATCGCAAGCCGACACATTTCAAACTTCTCGTCGCGCTCCTCAAATGCAGCCCGTTGGGATCTATGCTACTTTCCGTCGTGTTTCCTGAAATTAGGGAAGACAAATCGAAACTCATATTTACACTGCAAACTCCGTGCACCGAAACGTCCGTGCACCAAAAAGTCCGTGCACCGAAAAGCCCGTGCAGCGAAAAGCCGGTACAGTGAAAGGTCCATGCACCGAAAAGTCCGTGCACCGAAACATCCGTACACCGAAACGTCCGTGCATCAAAAAGTCCATGCACCGAAAAGTCCGTGCACCGAAACATCCGTACACCGAAACGTCCGTGCATCAAAAACTCCATGCACCGAAAAGTCCGTGCACCGAAAAGTCCGTGCACCGAAACATCCGTACACCGAAACATCCGTGCATCAAAAAGTCCATGCACCGAAAAGTCCGTGCACCGAAACATCCGTACACCGAAACGTCCGTGCATCAAAAAGTCCATGCACCGAAAAGTCCGTGCACCGAAAAGTCCGTGCACCGAAACATCCGAACACCGAAACGTCCGTGCATCAAAAAGTCCATGCACCGAAAAGTCCGTGCACCGAAAAGTCCGTGCACCGAAACATCCGTACACCGAAACGTCCGTGCATCAAAAAGTCCATGCACCGAAAAGTCCGTGCACCGAAAAGTCCGTGCACCGAAACATCCGTACACCGAAACGTCCGTGCATCAAAAAGTCCATGCACCGAAAAGTCCGTGCACCGAAAAGTCCGTGCACCGAAACATCCGTACACCGAAACGTCCGTGCATCAAAAGGTCCATGCACCGAAAAGTCCGTGCACCGAAAAGTCCGTGCACCGAAACATCCGTACACCGAAACGTCCGTGCATCAAAAAGTCCATGCACCGAAACAGTCCGTGCACCGAAACGACAGTCCGTGCACCGAAAAGTCCGTGCACCGAAAAGTCCGTGCACCGAAACATCCGTACACCGAAACGTCCGTGCATCGAAACAAGTCCATGCACCGAAAATCCGTCACCGAAACGTCCGTGCACCGAAAAGTCCGTGCACCAGCGAAAAGTCCGTGCACCGAAAAGTCCGTGCACCGAAACATCCGTACACCGAAACGTCCGTGCATCAAAAAGTCCATGCACCGAAAAGTCCGTGCACCGAAAAGTCCGTGCACCGAAACATCCGTACACCGAAACGTCCGTGCATCAAAAAGTCCATGCACCGAAAAGTCCATGCACCGAAAAGTCCGTGCACCAAAACATCCGTACACCGAAACGTCCGTGCATCAAAAAGTCCATGCACCGAAAAGTCCGTGCACCGAAAAGTCCGTACACCTAAACGTCCGTACACCGAAATGTACGTGACCGAAAGTCCGTACACCTAACGTCCGTACACCGAAAAGACTGCACCGAGACGCCCCACACCGAAATGTCCGGATCCCTTTTCTCGCATATACGTACAAAAGTTGAACTTGAGTCGAACTGTTGTCGAACTTCGCGTTCGAAAGTGCGAGGAAAAGTCGAACCTGTTCGAATTCCAACCCCGTCAGGTTCGCGAGTTCCGTAGTCTCGAATATTTATTTTATCTTTTTCCTGAGCCAGTTGTTGTTGTATTTCCTAAAATCATTTAGCGCTTCCAGCTATCCAGCCATTTGTATGGACGCCTCGTTAGGCCCGAAAGACACGTCAAGCAGGGTGACACGTCTGGCAGTGACAGCCAGATGGTGCGGCGCCGTGCGTCAGTCGGAGAAACATTTGCGGGCGAACCTCAATCGCCCGATCGCGGATCACGGGGACACAGATGCGGGGTGTGACACACGTTCCTGGGGGAAGTCTGATGGAGTGGGCAATCCAAACCTCGCGCAGGTACACCGGAACGGCGAATGCGTTCGCGAGATCCAGAGATGGCGCTGCGAGGGTTAGTATAGTTTATTAAAACTTTGGTTCGAAGCTGGTCTGAACCGTAAGCTCCTATCGTACAGTAGCCAATGTGACTGTCGGTTGACTCCTCCCCGAGAACGATTGCGCTCTGGGGAAAGGACTGCAAAGTATGAAAATATGACGGAAAGTACCTATATTTACAGTGTGGAAGTTTAGCATTAAAAAAGAATGGTAGGTAAAATCGAAATAAAGCTATCCTTAATATATTGCTGTTTAAATATACTAAGGTTCCTGGATAGACTGCCCTCCAAGTGGCGCGCTGGGATGAGCGCTATAAGTTTTCCAGCTCGCCACGGGGTAGCTCCGTACAGAGCCGTATATTAGGAGAGTTCGGACAATAGGCGGAGCAAAGGCCGCCGCCAGCGCCGAAGATTCCCCCCACGCTTAGAGCGTAAACTAAATTTGTGACAAAGCGTCGACCAATCAGGAGACCTCTACTCCATCTCACAAATGTCTGGAGTGAAGACAAAGGCACAGGCGCGTGAGCCTAGCTCAGCGAAACGCTTTTGTTTGTACGAGACCTCGTGCATAGGAGGCACTTTCCAAAGCCACGCGCCCGTGCCCATGCCTTTGTCTGCACTGCTAGAACAGCGTCCTGAGACTGGCTGAAAGAAAACAGTGCAAAGGGTGGGGTGCGCGAGCGTCTTGAGACGCGGAGTTCCGCTCGGCACGGCTCAAATTATACTTCGTTTCACTTTATCTGCGAGCGAAACCAAAGCTAGAAGCGCGAGACCAGCGCTTTTTGCATTTCTCCCCAGCTCGCGCGCTCGAGCAAAGCCTGAACGCACGGAGCTTCCGTGCTCGCGCTTCCAGTTTTGCCTACGCTCGCACATAAGGTGAAACGAAGTATAGTCGTGTCACATATTTAGATCACACGACCACCGCTAGGGGCTGTTTCGCGGCCTGTGGTTGGCCCCGAGATGCTCGCCTATTCAAACCAATGTATGGCCAAACTCTCTCAATAAACGGCTCTGGCTCCGTACACTTAACGCCTGCCGCAAGTCGCGGCTTTGACATGCATTCAAGTTGTTCGAAAAGCGATTTCTCTGCCCGTGAAATATCACTTCCAGCTGAGTGAACATCCGCTCTACAAAGATTAATTCAAGACGGCAATTGCAGCCGTGCGCGAACAGCACAAACATTAAAATAGAAATACTGGTTACGACGTGCCGTGCGGGGAAGCAAACATATGGCTTGGAACCGCATTGCAGCGGCTTGATTTATTGGCTTTCAAATAATTATGGCACGATCGAGCGTTTACTTTTACTACGAGATTCATCCCCTGAGCCATTTAAAATACTCTAAGAAGTATGACATTGCTGGAAAAATATAAACATGCTGGGAATATTTTTTACTGCTTAGGCAGTCACCAAGAAATTCCGTACGTTCAAAACGACCAGTATAAAAGACGGAAACGCAGCGCTCGGTAGTAGTGATCGGGTTAGTGTGCTGTTGTATTGATGTTTGTATGTGCCGTGTATGTGTATGCGCTTAAATGTATACGTTCAGCTGATGTTTGTAGTATGCGTAATGTGTCTAAATGGATGTATAATAAAGGTTCCCAAAACGCAATGGTGGTTTTTTTTCTTTTTTTAGAACATGAATTTGGCGGTACGTAGCGCCACCTAGACTAGCTACTTGCAATTACTCTACTTGACCCTGCTATCTGGTGGAAAGTAATTTAACCTTCTTTCACGGTACGCGATAAACAGCGGCTTCGAGTTTGTTCTTTTGAGAGCGGCTTTTGGTATCGCGGATTGATTTGCCATTCCTCCGTGATATGCGGTTGACGAAGGAATTGTGACTCGAGGAACAGCAAAGGTAAGACGTAAAGTGCGCGAGGTTAACTGGGTATCGGTTCTCTCCGTTTAACATCGCAGTGCTGACGATGAGAAGGCTGAGTAACTGCTTTTGAAACGCAAGTTTCATTCCCCTGCGGGGGAATCTGGCTTCGGAAATAAGCACAGTTCGCGGAAAGCTCGTGTTACGTTTTTATTTGCTGCTCCTCTCGCTCCGAACAATAGACTTAGCGTTCTCGTTAAGCCTTATTGAGCTCGATTTGCTCGATTCAGGGCCCCCATAATGAGATGGAGGCGACGGAGGAACTATTTGCTCCCCTGCTTCAGGGACGAAGGTTTCTCCCTTTCTAAAGGAACATAGGTTACGAGACCGTTCCTCCCCTTAGGGAGGACTATCGATACCCTTTTTTCTGAGAGAGTACAGTAGGTAACAATGTAGTCATGTTCTGGCAGACTAAACTCCTACTGTATAAACAACTAACGACTATTTCGTTTTCTCGCCTTCTTGTTTTCTGTATCAAACATATGGCAATGTCTATCACACGTATTACCCTCGGCTGTCAAGATAACAACTCTTTTGAGTCGTTATATGTTGACACTCGAAGATATAATACAAAGAGTTGTTATATCTTGACACTCGAGGGGAAAACGTGAGACAAACATTGCCATATCTTTGGTAGAGAAGACAACGAAGCGAGATAAATAATGAATTTGCATGTGGGTAAAAGAAAAAAATGGAAGACGAAAATACAAGCTGAGTTGTAAGTTAGCGTGACGTGAGTGATCTTTTTTTTATTTTGTGGGTGTGCGTGTGTTTTCAGCGTAAGTTTAATTTTGCGGTATTTCCTACATCATGAAGACGTAACTCGCCCAAGCATCCATCCTAAGAAACACACGCACCATGACACTACACATTTGTCTATCAGCCGACGCGACGAGGTAATGGTACCAATCAGGCAACGTCAAAAACCACTAGGCCTTTTTTGTTGTTGAATGGTTTGGCAATGATAGAGTACGGACCAAAACATGAGGAACACCATGGCGGTGTCCTTTTGACACTGTCTCATTGGTGCAATCAGCTCGTAGCGTCAGCCGCGCTTGAACTTAAAGGGACCATGAAATGATTCTGAAATCGAATTTCATCGACCGGACGTCGTAAAAGGTGTGAAAAGAAACACAAAAACACAAAAATAGGGAGCCAAAAAAAATTCTTTGCTATAGAACTTTTAAAAGAAAACTGGACTCTTTTGCGCCTTCTTTCCTTCGAAAGCTCTCTGCCTTTTCATTGCTATGCATCCGCGGAACTGCAGCACGTCAGCCGAATCCACGTCGCCTATTGGCTAAAAGCCTACCTCACCAGCACCGCGATCATAAACAATAGATAGCCGGCAAATGTTTCCTAAAAGTTTTGTTAAATAATATTCAGATCCACATTTTGTAGCATAATTAGAGATGTGTGGCGAAAATTGCCAAATTTGATAATGCTGAGAGCAAAGCGCCATCTATCGTGTGGTAAACGAAGCTGAGAGCCAGCTCCGGAGCTGTCCCAGCTGTCCTGGGCTGTCCTTTTCACGATCAAATCAGCATGGCCGACAGCGTCGTTTGGTCACCGTGGTCACGACGACCAACGAACGTTTATTTTTTTACGTGTTCTTCTCGCGCGTCCCGACTTCAAGCAGCAAGAAAAAATGTACTTGAAACAGACCACGACGAACAAGAACGCTGGATCCACAAACACCCGAGAGAAGCTTCAACGCGTCTACGAATCCACCGAACTCGGCAGATAGGCCTAGCAGCCGACTCAGTGCTGCGTTGCTTCAACGGCTTTTGGCCAAGACCGTCTGCCCACGACCGGTTGGCGTGCTGGAATGGAATATGCCCGCGCGACCCTTGTGGACCCTTCCCGTATTATAGTTTGATCGCTGACCTCAATTTTAGATTAACAGGTGAGGTCAATCTCTTCCCCTTGTCATCTCCTTGTTTTCCGAGGCAGTGTTGACGAACACTGTCGTCTCGTCGATTCTATCTACTTGTTTTGTGTGATATAGAGCTCGAATAAACGCCATATGGATTACCTTCGTAACACGGTATGTACACTTTGTTATTAGTATGCCATTTTTATTCTGACGAGACTGCACCTCACTGTCGAGCTATAAAAGTTCGTGGGAGCTACGTGCAATGCCGGGCCAACCTTCCTTTGCCGAGTGCTACGCGTCAGTATCGAGTTGCAATCGTAAAAGATCGGTCCCGAAGCGCTCACCAACAGCGCGAATACAGCACTTCCATCAAACGCGCGCGTCCGCTCCGAGTGTGAACAGGCATATACGTGGCTCTTGCTGACACTGTCGTAGCTCAAACGTATCTTTTTTAACGTCGGCTCGCTCCTGCATCTCCGAGGCCGCGAAAAACGCCGCGGCGATTTGTTTCCATCTACGTCGCTTTGCAAACGACTGACACGGGCCGCCTTTTACCAACAATGACAGTTGGGTTGACTCCTGGAGTCTTCACCGGAAGACTCGCCGCACTTCCCAACAGGCATACCGGCGTATGAGACTAGTCCCATGCTGTCGCTGTAGCGTAACATATCTCATTGAATTTCGCTCAGCTGCGATGTGTCCATGGCTATCGCGGCGATGAGAGGCGCCGATTCAGAAAATACGTCGGTGACATTAGCGCAGTAAAACCTACCGGCGCACCCTCAACTCGCCTCCGCTAACACTCCCATTCTCCTACTGCCGAGAGAACTTCCGGTTCCTGTCCCAGCGTACGTCACGACCGTCAAAATTACGCCGCAACTTGTTTTGCGGTCAGTTGGAGAGAAAGAAAAAGTCGATATTTCATTATTTTTTGTAGGGGTGTGCGAATATTCGAAATTTCGAATACGAATCGAATATTTTCCTTATTCGAAACGTATTCGATTCGAAAATTGCATGTTCGGAAGTTCTCGAATATTCGGCCAAAGCCGAATATTCGGGAAAAATGGCGAATATTCGCACAAACTGCGAATATTCGAGCAAGGAACGAATAATCTGCCTGCCACGCATTCCCCTATGAATATGTTTATTCACTGAGGAAGGCGTATGATGCATGCGCTATCGGTCTGCTCCGTTTCTCCCGATGGCAGCAAGACAAGATCAGTTTCGGTTTCTTTTTCACCAAGCCCTTTGTTGTGTGTCACTTTTATAGCAATATGTGATGTAATTGCGCGTTCTATAAATTGATACAATAAAATAAACCTCGAGAGTGAAATATAAATATAAAATAAATCTCGGGAGTGTTAGCTAATATAAATGTTAGAAAATTAAAGAAAGAAAAAGCTGGGTGCGAGCAGAACGTTGCATTGCCATCGACAAAAACTCCTGCCACTCCCACGCAGTCAAAACTAGGGATGTCGCGAACCTTCCCAGGTTCGAGTTCGACCAAGGTCGACGTTTTCGAACTTTCAACGTGATGTTCGACAAAGGTTCGACTGAAGTTAAACTTTGTGTGCATGCACGAAAATTAAAGAAAAAAAAACTAGTTGATTACATTAGGTGGAGGAAAAGCGCAATATTTGTTGGGTTTATTGGCATCACTGGTATAACTACTGAAAGCGCTAAAAGCGCATATTTTCGATTTTATACGGTATAAGCCTTGGTAACTATTCTATAATATAAAAATAAACTGCCTTCAAAATATATTTGTTTCCTAAAAATCGAAATATTCGTGTAGCAGCCGGGCAACACTGTTCATAGAACTTCCTCAAACTTAAGTGAAATTTCGCAAGTTTCCCGAGTGAAAGGGTCTTTCTACTGGCGGAAATGTTGTCACGGCGCGTAGGGAGCGCTTACTTTCTGAACACGTTGAGCAGCTAATTTTCCTACACGATTATTTGTAATGAGTGCATTACTAAAAGTATCTTTAGCCTGCTGCAGCCCAGTAAAATGCAGTTGCATTGATTGATATTAAAAAGGCAATAAAACCTGCAGTTACCTCTTGTTTTGCAATTTTTCATTACCAGACACATATTCGATATTCGATTCGATATTCGAAGCCCGTTTTTTGTCTTATTCGTATTCGATTCGATATTCGGAGCCCGTTTTTTGTCTTATTCGTATTCGATTCGTATTCGAAAATTTCAATATTCGCACACCCCTATTTTTTTGTGTAGAAGTTAATGAACCGAGACGAAAACGGATGCCCGTTCGGCATTCAGTGAACGTTGAAGGTTTAATGTAAAAGTTATCTGGCAAAAGTAAAACGGTCATTTCATGGTCCCTTTAAGCTGAAACGAAGTATAGCATAAACTGTGAGCTCGCATCCGCTGGTGGTCACTTTTTCCCAGCTTCAACCTTTGGAAAAAGATAAATCTGTAACGCTATACTCCGAACAAGAAAAAAAAATTACACCATCTTCCCGAGGGGAATTATGGGGTGATGCGGAGCATCGCGGATCGTAATTATTTTATTCCTTTCTTGACTGATTTCTTTTGGCCGGCCGGATTTGGGCTGCGGCGGACGCGAGCGCCCGAGAAACGCTAGCAGACGACAGCCGCAGAGTTGCGGGGAAAGCCCACCCCACTGGAAAGCCCTGGCGTGGCGCTGCGACCCGCGCGCCCAAGACTATCCTCCTTTCACTCCTCCGGGGGAACGCGCGCTACCGCTGCTTATATTCACACTTGAAGGAGAGGAGACTAGAAGAGGAGAGTTGCGCATGCGCGCGCGGTGTGAGTAGAAGCGAACGCACGCGAAGTGCACGCAGCTGGTAGAGAGAGAGAGCGGAGAGACTAACGCGCAGCTGTTGGAGAGAGGAAAGGATGAGAGTTGCGCATGCGTAGTGTGAGTGCAGACAACGCCGACGCCGCGGGACATAGACCCGAGCAAGAGATGCTCCGCATCTAAAACAGAAAAGAACGCGGTCCTGTTGCGAGTCATAATGGCTATAGCGTTGATAGGCTGTCGAGGGTCGTGCACCCAGCACCGACAGCCGCCGAGGCTCAGCAGGTGCGACTCGCGACACCAGATAGTACGGCGTCATACAACGGCAGATGGCGCAACAGGTTCAAGAGGCCACGCGCACAATTGGTCCATTTCGTTTCGTTGAGCGCTGTAAGACTAGAGACTATTAGTAGACCGTACACTAGAGCTTCGCCTCGCTAGCGGGAGCCCACTCCCCCCCCACTTTGAGGCGTGGAATGAGCAGTCGTCTATGCCGCGGAGAAACCAGATCGCAACGACAAAGGAAACGATCGAGACACTCTCGACAGATCGGCAGTCGAAACTTCGCTGAGCGCGTTGACGTTCTAATCCTTCTGGTATCTTGGCATCTTTTTTTAGTTGTTTAGGGGCAAAAAAAAAAAAAGTGTCCAACGTTGGTGCCAAACACACGAGTGACGCACGTTTAGACAGAGCAATTCTTACGCAAATAAACAACAAAAAACTCAACTCAATATTTTAGCTTTTTCGGAAACATATAATTGATTACAGAAAAGGAGTAATTGAATAACAGCGAACGTTACCACAGAAAAAAAAAATTATTGAAGAGTTAATAAGAGACAATAAAATTCAATTGATTACAAGTAATCCGTTACTTGTAACTCGTTAGGTATACAAGTCTGAGCGTAAAGGAATGCAGCCGCACATCAATGATAGATCGACGATGTAGAAAAACAAACGTCATATTATTATTTTTTTTTATAAATAACAAATTTACAAAACTGTGATGCCGGGTTCCTTTTCCAATCCGCGAGCGTAACGCGTACTGATACTGGTAACGCGGTACACCGCGTTACCAGCATCACCCTATATGAGGCAGAGAGACGTCGTATGCTGTCTAAACAGCCACCATCTAACCTCCTTGGCGATTTTCACTGCTTGCAGTCACATCTGCAACGAGCGCAACTTCCTTTTTGATGCTTTCCACTTCCGTTTCACCCTCATTTGACTCCCTTGACTTCCGCTTTCTTGGATGCAAGTGTGCAATTTCACTCGTTTCAATGTTTACAGTAAACGTGTTCGTTCATTAATTCAAGGGTAGCAGCGCAGGTCAACAATTTATCGGCCGCAAAACAACGCAATGTCGAACCCTTAACGGCAAATTTGCATCGGCACATATATTTTTCTCAAAACTGGCACACTAATTAATAGACACATCTGTACGAGTAAGTCAAATCACAAGTCACAGTATATATTTGTTTCTCGCCTCCGAAGTTCTCGAATGTTTGTTTGGTCTGAGAATGATAACACTAAAAAAGTGACGTCAAATCTTGTACTCCAAATTCACGTGTTCCATCTAAAAAAAAATTATTTATATATAAAAAAGCGTTCCCTTTAAAACCGTTTGATCCGCTAAAGATGTGGCCGGTCTGAGTCAAAGTTGGTGGAACCTAAGTGGAACCCTTATGTGGAACTTAACTGAAACCTAAGTGGAACCAGATTAAGAGTGTAGGGGGGCAGCACAGATCCGTTAGCAGCGCTGAACTGGTTCGGACGGCCGCTGCGTACGGATCGTAAGATGAAAGCGAGGATGGAGCCGTTCTAAGAACGTGGCGCTATATCCGCGGAACGAGCGCGGCAGAGCGTCCCGGTCTTCAGAAAGCGTCCCGTCGGAGGCTTTCCCGCTGGACCGAGGGGCCACGTGATCCGCGGCCCAGCTGCCGCGGGGATGAGCCGAACAAGAGACGCTAGTCAGCCCTCGGAAAGAAGAAATGGCCGATAGAAGAGCACGCCCAAGCAGCCGCTCGACACGACAACCTGCTCGCGAGACATACCGCCGCTGCCTTTGACAAATACTCGCCCCCAATTTCAAACTCGTTTCCAGTTTGACAGCTGAGCACAAAGTGCCCCCCCCCCCCCCAAAAGAAAATAGTTTTTTTTTTAAATTTTATTCTTACAATAGGATGTCACAAAAAAAATACAGGGTTTTTTTCACCGCAAAAATAAACTGGGCATCGCCGAACGCTCATTGTCCGCTCAAAGGTACGTAGCGCTAGAAGTCACAACCAGATGCAAACGTTTCAGCCCGATCCGATACCTTATTCAAAAGTTAGAAGTGATTTTCTGAAAATTTCAATTTCGGTCTCAGGTGCCATAGAGCCCCATGTATTGGAAATCTCCGTCGGCCGCCATTTTCCCATTGAAATTTTCAGAAAATCACTTCTAACTTTTGAATAAGGAATCGGATCGGGCTGAAACTTTGGCATCTGCTTGTGACTTCTAAGTGCTACCTTTGGGCGGAAAATTAGCGCTCGGCAATGCCTAATTTATTTTCGCGGTAAAAAAAAAAAAAAAAAGATTAGTTTATATATATATATATATATATATATATATATATATATTTTTTTTTCACTTTGTATAGATCGCGCAGTGCCGAACGCTTGTTTTCCGCCAAAGACACGCATAGGGTTACTTGCCTATGCGTGTCTTTGCAGCGAAAAATCGACGAATTTCGCCAGGCGGCTTTTGCTCTGCGCGCGGCATCAGCACAGTACTGTGGCTGCTACGTCACGCGCAAAGCGAGCGTGCCGTCGGGCGGCGTTCGTCAGTTATTCGTCGCATAATAGACCTATAGACCTATTGCTGTCTTACCCAAGCATCAAGGAGAATGCAGGGATTGGTGTTCCACGCGCCGCACGTGCTGGCCTCAGCAGTAGTAACTTTTCCAAAGCAAAAACCTAAAACAAATGGCATCTTGCACGCGCGTTCGTCAATGCTTTCTTTTGGTTATTTACTTCGAATCTTTTATACAGGAAAGGCGTGCGCGTGTGGCGCGTGGAACACCAATCCCTGCATTCTCCTTGATGCTTGGGTAAGACAGCAAATGGTCTATTGCTGTCTTACCCAAGCATCAAGGAGAATGCAGGGATTGGTGTTCCACGCGCCGCACGTGCTGGCCTCAGCAGTAGTAACTTTTCCAAAGCAAAAACCTAAAACAAATGGCATCTTGCACGCGCGTTCGTCAATGCTTTCTTTTGGTTATTTACTTCGAATCATTTATACAGGAAAGGCGTGCGCGTGTGGCGCGTGGAACACCAATCCCTGCATTCTCCTTGATGCTTGGGTAAGACAGCAAATGGTCTATTCGCTCCATGGAGTTCCGCCTTTAACCCAGAGCCGTATATGTAGAGAGTTTGGTCAATGGGAGGCGCGGGCAGAGCCAGGGCGTGCGGCAGACTCGGAAAGAGGGCTTGGCATGCTCAATAGACCTTTTTGCTAAATTACCCAAGCATCAAGGAGAATGATGGGAATCGATGGACCTAAATTCCCAAGCGCCAGGGAGCATGCTCCGAGCGTAGTACACGCGCTGCACGTGCTGGCGTTAGCAGTAGTAGCTTTTCCGAAGCAAATGTCTAAAACAAATGGCATTTGCACGCGCTTGTCAACGCTTTATTTTGGTGTTTTACTTCGAATCTTTCATACGGAGCAGGCGAGCGCGCGTGGCGCGTGTCCATCGATTCCCATCATTCTCCTTGATGCTTGGGTAATTTAGCAAAAAAAAAAAGGTCTATTGACCAACCAGAAGCCGAAAAGAATCCCCTAGCGGTGGTAGGCGAGAAACAGTTCTGATCAAAGGTCTATGTTCGTAAATGGTTTTAATAAGCGCGTAAGAGTGAAGTGTAATAACTCCTTGTGGTAGAAAATAGTGCACGTGTGCGCGGCTTAAAGGAGTCATGAAACGCTTTTCCAACTTTTTCCCGTTTAGCTTTCCTCCTCAACTCATAAATCGCGCATTATACAAACAGTTCAAGAAGACAGAAAGGGGAGTCCCCTCTTGCTCGGACTCTCGTTTGTCTAATCCGGACACAGCCATTGTCCCCCTAGAAGATTAGCCGTCGCTCAAAACTCAGGCAAAAGTTGCTTTCCCCACCCCGTTCACCCCGAAGCTGACAGTGCTGTGGAAGCTACGTGCTCCTTGGGCCAGCCACACTTTTGCAAACGTGATCACGCTCTCTCGCGCATACCCACCCACGCGCAGAGAATGAGGTGAGGTGATGAAAGGGGGGCGGCAGATTGGTCCGGCAAGCGCGTAGCTTCCACCACAATGTCAGCTTAGGGGTGAAGGGATTAAGTGAGCTCCGGTGTCGTGTGACGTTCGTATGGGCCCGGTGACGCGCTGCGGGGGCCCGATGACGCGCTGCGGGGTCCGCGGATGTATCACAGAGCAAAGGCAGCGAGTTTACGAAGGGAAGGATGTACGAAATAGTCCGCTGTGTTTTCAAATTTTCGTAACGAAAGTCAGGCTTTTGACTTTCTACCTTTTTTCTTTTGGCCCACTGAACGATGTGCTATTAGTAAAATACCAATAGAAATTGATTTGTTGCAGTCCGAAATTCGTTTCATGGGTCCTTTAAAGGAGCGGTGCAACGATATTCAATTGGAATGTTTTTCACTTTACACGAGTTCACTGGCACTAGTGGGACTCAAGGATACTCGCACGCAACGCCACTGGCCAAGAAACTCCTTTGTTACGGTGTAATTTCAAGGACAAAAGCGATCATTTTCATTTAATCTCTTTTTGCAAAATTTGATGACGTAACGTGGGGATCGCAGTACACCCAAGTGACGATATTTGAATGCGGTTCATAGATTGGACCCGAGCATTGCGCGGGCACTCGATTTGGGCTCGTGATAATTACAAGCTCGAGAAGCATTCGGGTAGTGGCCCGTGTCCAATCGCTGCAACGACGACAATAGCCGAGCCATAACAATGTCTGGAACCCAGCGCGTGTCCTGTGCTTTGCCAACCCCAGCGCGTGGCTATGATCAACATTGGCGGCATATAATCGGCTCCAGATCACGTGGACGCTTGTTCTGGCTGCGAGTTGAGGGGGTAAACGCTGCTCGTTTTTCTTTAATTTTTTTCTGGGCCTTCTTTTGCGTGGGGTGAAAAACGAACGCGTGTTTCATAGGTCATTAACGTCAGGGATCCGTTCTAAGCGGTATTTGCGCAAAGTACAAAAATTGTTGCATCGCTCCTTTAACCCCGAGGATTGTGCGTTGAGCTGGCACGTGGCACGGCATGACCCGTTTTCGCCGCCATATCTGTCGCGAGCAGCGACCCCTATTGGCGACTCCAGGGAAATCGACGCCGCGTAGCGGCAACGCCGAGAAGCTCAAGAGAGGAGGTCGTTTCGACCCTGTCGTCTACTATCGCTGCTTGGTTCACGTAGGCAGCATAGAAGCTTGATAATGTGGATGCTTGGGCAAGTTGATAATTCATGCTCGGGTGGAACAGCGCGGAGTGTGACTGTATATCCGCGCTGTTCCATGCATCCAACCAGCATAAAAACAAGCGTCGTTTCCAGTAATTATTTTTATGCTTCCGCCGTGTCGTTCCTACGCACTGACAAGAAGGTTTCTATAGCGTCGAAAAATCGTTTTGCTTCCATATGTAACGCCGATTTTATGCTGCAGTGCGAGAAATTTATGGTGGTCCGCGTGTTGAACGACGAAAACGACCTCCTTTCGTCCCCCATTTCGCTTGACGCGCCCCCTATAGTTCGCTGGAGTCGCCAATAGATCTCTGGTGCCACGAATTCAATGGGCGCCGTATTTAAGGGCGCCATTCACCACGCGCGCTCAGAACGAGCTCACATTTATATTGCGAGCCCGATAGTGTGGAGTGCTCGCTGCACCTATGGCTGCACAAGAAAGGCGCAAGCTCGTCTTCAGCACGTGCTCAGCAGCCGCGCACTCAAATATACGGCCGCCAGTGAATACAATCCCCGTAGATCGCTTCAGAAATTTGTGGCGCCCCCATCGTCGACTTCGTGCCTTACGACGATCCGATGCACGGTACGTGAAATAGTATATAGTTCGTTCGATTTACCATCCCGAAAGTGTGCTTCCGGTCGTATCTCGATACACACATACCGGAAGTAGACTGCCCTACACTTTTCCGCACCGGTGCAGGAGATGCGGGTACATGGAACGACCTAAGTATCGATGACTATAGAAAAAGAAGTTTGCGTTGGTTGGAAATTTTATGGTTCCATACTGCAAAGAAAGCAGGAGGATAAAGCTCGCGGTTCTGACATGCAGCGAAGCGCTGATGTAGCGCTGCTCACCTGTCGTCAACTGCTTGTCTGCCACGAGCAACAGTTTTGACGTGCGATACAAGGCTGGTGAACGCTCTCGTCAGCACAGGTATAGCGCTATGCCATAGCCTCCTCTATACTCGCAAAGCCTGGCAGTTCGACGACGGAGCCATACAGTGCCCGGTCGTAGATTTGGAGCGCGAGGACTTGAGCACAGAGCATTTCTCGGGGAACCTGGACGTCAGCGCACAGCTTTTGCAGCGGCGAGGACCCGAAACATGGTTTTCAAAACCCCGACGAGAAATGAAGCGGTAGCAAGAGGAACGCGAGGAGCACGAGCGGACATTCCATCGCTTCGGACAAGTGTGTTTCGGCGTCTCGCCGCAGCGGGGCGCCCGTCACCTGGCTCTCCTCTCCATCCGTTGTCTGCCGCTCCACCTTTTCCATTTAGGCGGTCGCTTCTCGTGGCGATCTGCCAGGCTTTGTCAGTATAGAGGAGGCTATATGGCTATGCTTGTAGCGCTCCGCTGCATGAGTGAACGGGCCTTAACAGAGGACGTAGCGAGTTTGTATCGCGTTCGTTCTATTTTCTTCGTGCTCTGAACTCGCGAGGAGAAGAGGGAATTAACAGTGCCGCGCCCGAGTCAGCCTGAGCGTAAATTCCCACGATTCCCCGCGTTGGAATCTGGGATTGCCACGAGGCCTTCCTGTATTTTCCGGAAAGGTCGAATTGTTGGCCAATCCGCGCTTCTGTGCCACGAAAATTCCACGAAGGACGCGAAGAAGCCCCGCAACCGTGCAGCGCGTGCGTGCATTGCGTAAGCACATTCTAAAACACCGGTATTCCACGCAGCGCGACAACGTCGGTCAAATCAAATGACACGCTGGAATGACGAGTTCGCCGCACACCGAACTAAAACTGTGCACTTCTTTTTCTTTTTTCTTTTGTGCTCGCGGATGAGGCCCTGGCTGACGACACACGACATTATATATATATACATAAAACAGCAAAGAAAGCACCTGTGTCAAGTTCAAAGGGCGCAGATAATAACGAAATAAAGTCAAAAACTGGTTACGTCTGCTGTTTCGAGCCGAGCTAAGTGTCTCCTCGCTAGTTATTTCCGCTTGTGTCGCTTTTCAGTTGCCGCGCGAGCGACTTGCCGCGAAAGCGAGTAAGGGCATTCGGCTGCCTCGGTCTCTCGAAGCAGGCGTGTCGTGCGCGATGAGTCTAGAATCCGCACCGTCGTGCCAAATGGGCTCCCCCGGCAAGAAATCAGCTTGCCTGAGACATGTCGGCATGACGGATTTCGCACCAGCCAGCCGAGGAGGCCTTGGCCGTCTTGCACACTCACCTGCGGGAAACAAGAAAACAAAAACATGTAAGACCAAGTTTGCAAGTATACACTCACGCACGAATGGCAAGGAGAAAAAAAAAAGAACCGTATTAAGAAATAAACGAATAAATCTCGAAAGAAATGGCGGAGTATGTGACGCAATGCCCGAGCACCGTTCATTCAATACGATGACGCCTACGTGCGCGCGGCGCGAGCATGTGTAACTAAGGACGACGAGAACTTTTTGTTCGTACATGAGATTCGACGGGCTCGACGAACAATTCCAACTTTCAGCGAAATGCGTCGAAGTTCGGCTTTATGACAGTGTTGGCCGACATTTGTGCAAAAAGTTCGAATTTCAAAAAGCAAGTAACTCATGAAGTGGTTCATTCATTTATTATTTGTTTATTGTTATTACCAATGTTAGCGCAACATGAAAACAATTTTGAGATGGGGCGCTTTTTTGAGCTATTCAAACCGAACAGAATTTCGGAATATATCCAGGCTTTGCCGTCTCCGGCACGCTATTCATTATCTCTGAATTCACAATCTGAGAAAACGGTATACGAGGCTGATGCCAAAAATTCATATTTTCCCGCGCTTTCCAGTGGGGTGATGTCACATGAATTCGTTGCGTAATGAATTTTTGAAACGGCATGCATAGTGTACGTTCAAATATCCGTACATAAATATTTACGGCTTCTCTTCGTTATGGAGTTTTACCTAGACATTGGAACGCGGGGACAACAATTCCCAAACACTCATGATCGCAATGACCCAGCAAATTACAGAGTAGTTTTGTCGACTGGTACTTGCTGTAAACTTGGCCAGCACCACATAATAATGTCAATGAATATTATACCCATCAAAAGTCACACAGCTAACAGAGGTAGTGCATTCTTCGGGCAGCTCGATAAATAATAGCGGACAAACAGATGTAATATTCCTGGACTTTTAAAAGCTTTTGATCGCGTCTCACATCCCAAACTATGAGCTCAAGCTTCGTCCAATTTTTAAAGACTAACAGTTATTAAAGTAGCACAGTACCCACTTATCTAATCGATTCCAATGTGTCCAAATCAATAGTAAGTCACCCGCAGATCTTCCATTCACTTCGGGCGTCCCCCGGGGATCGGTGCTGCGGCCACTTCTATTTCTCCTGTATTTTTTTAAACCATATTTTTAGAGAAATTTAGGTTCTAACTGAACTTTTTGCGGTTGATTAGGTCATTTATTCGGAGATAGCAACCCAACAGGATCAATTAAACCTTAACTGCACCCTACAGGAGGTACAGGAATGGAGAAGCAGATGGCAGATGCAAATACATTATGAGAAAACTGTAGCAATGTCCGTAACCTGTGAAGAAAGAAAAAAAAAAGTCCTATGAAATTTAACTACTCCTTAAACGGGAACCCGAAACTCGAACCTGGTCGAACTCAAACCTGATGAAACTCCCGAACCTGATCTAAATCGAACCTGATCAAAGTCGAACCATGGTCGGTCCGGAACCTCGGTGGGTTCGCGACATGCACGTAACGCCTTTCAGCGATCCCGTTTTCTGGGCGACGTCCCAGGCGTTCCCGGCTCGCCTCTCGGTGAGCCTTTCGCCACCAGTCCATCTGCATATTTCCGGCGCGGTGAAGAAAGCCGCTCATAAATAAGAGCAGAGTGGGGGGATCGACGCCTGTGTCAGCGTTCACGCAGAACGACCTTTTCCGGAGTTCAGACGCATGACGCAGGGGCGGCGGAGCAGGTGCAACGCGTCAGCGCCCAAGTTGCTGGAGCGAGTCTATCTCGATTTAAGCGCTCGGTGCGCACACACACTCGTGCAAATGAGACGCCACGGAACGGAGAAGTGCAGGGCGTCTCTTTCCCGGCCTTGGCCACGTGCTCGCTGCCTTCCGTCGTTCCCGCGTGCAGGCTCGGGCTCACCAGACGCCGAAATGCGAATCAGTGAAGCTTTCTGCGCTCAAGTCGAGACAACTGGGCCGGCTTCCAAATCCCGGCTAAGGCTGTGTGAGAAAGCACTGCCAGAGGCTGGCGCATCAGCCGAGTGGCACGTGAAGCCGAGTCTCAAGCGCGCCTGCGAGGCTTCCTTATTCACACAGTCTTAGCTGAGGCGCTGTTTCCAGCAAGCCCGGTCGTTATTTCGTGCCGCACTAATATGTCCTTCTCCATGTTCCTCATTTTGTTGTGTGCTCTATTTATTATGCACATTAATCTTCACACTTTTAGTCTCGGGAGAACAGGAACAAGAGAGGACAAAGGACGGACACAAATCTCCAAACACAGCTATGGTGACTGGTGCGCGACCGAAACAATCCGCGTGGTCGCCCACCAGTCACCTAGCTGTATTTGGAGATTTGTGCTTGTCCTTCGTCCCCCTTGTTCCCCTTCTCCAGGGATTATTTTCGTCATTCTTGTCCAGGTCGCTTGCACCTTCGCATTGATTTGCATTATAATCATAACTTCTAGTTTCTTAATTTTTTTACTCTATCTCTTTCTTTTTTTTTCCTCTTGTTATGGAGTAGCCGCAGACCTTCCTAAACGACAACCAACCTCTCTAAAATTCTCTTATTATCTTTTTCTCCCACTTCCCTGCCGTTCTCATTCAGATAAGGCCCCCTCTTGTAACGTCATCACTTTAAACTCCGTGGAGCGAATCTGCGGTGAACGACCGTCCATCTTCACCGTGAGGCACGTCCGCATTGCGGGCGGCGTCACGAACGACTCTTTTACGAAGCCTCGCGCAGAGCGAATGATGCCGCTCATACCCGATTCACACGACGGACCGAATCGTCATTTTCGTCCGCGGACCGTGTACCACGTGACCGTCACGTCACCGATTCCTGCGAACCGCGCCTCGTTCGCGGACGTGCGGACTGGTAAAGTCGAGCGCCTTTTCACTCGCGGATCTTTGGAGGAGATTGATTTGGAAAGCGTTTAGTCTGGCAACAATTCAAAGTATTTTTTTTTACCACTAAAACAAAAAATGGCGCATCGTTGTGTTTTGGGCATTCGCTGGTTCATTTTGTAGTGCGATTCTTGGCTCCACGTCTGAAAAAGAAACTGCAGAAACTCTGTCCAGCCGACGCGACGCAGGTATACCGGTACTCCTCTGGGTCCGTGTCAAGAGGCTTCCGTCAAAACTCGTCTGGCACGCAGCGATAATTCTTGGACGTCCAATCGGCCTCCCACCCAGCAAGACCTTTCTTGTGGCTGTGTACTATACTCTGTTTCGCCTTATGATGTACCGCAAGAAAGGCTACAAGCGCGAGCTCCTTGCTCTAGGGCACATCTCAGAGGCACAAGCTCTCGCGCGTCACGAGCAGCTCCAAACGCTATCAGCTCGCGCTTCTAGCCTTCTCTGCGGTACAACATAAGGTGAAACGGAGTATAGAGTGTTAGTGCACGAGCGCGGAGTGCGTGAAGGCATCTTCACACGCACCTCCGCGAGCCCCGAACTTCGTCTCTTCTACGCCGAAGCCTTCTCGAGCAGGATCATGCCTGTGTCACTGTCATGCCTTGGGTTCGTAAAGCTATAGTGTCGGTTGGCGCGAAGCCTGTTACGGTATTCTGTTTCGATCTGTGCGTAACAGCGGCGCACAGTTCGATTTTTTGTCGCGCTAGCAAACGTCGATTTCTCTCTAGGACAACGGTGCCACGGTGCGATGTCGGAGTTTCGCGGCACTGTGGGGTGGCGAACAGGTTCGGTCCGTCTTCGCTGACGTCTGCTCGTCGCCTCCCTCGTGTGGAGGCGTTTGGGAGACGGACGAACCGCGGACATGTCGTCACGTGATCAATCCGGATCAGTCCGTCGTGTGAATCGGCCATAGGATGCAAAACAGCTTCGGTGTGGATCGTAGCTTGATCGTCGAATAAGACATTTCGCCTATATTTTTCGCGCAGTATTTGAGTGCCATTGGGAAAATATATCGCGTTCAAATATTCAGAACGTTGAGGCTGTCTCGGTTACAGCTGTTCAAAAAGTACAATGCTCGAGACATTTGAGTGTTGGGTAAAACTGTCGCGATGTTTCGCCCAGCTGCAGGGGTAGGGTTACTGCGTGTCTCCCGAGAATTGTCTGCGGTTCGCAGGTGGGTTCTACCCACGCGTTGCTTTTCCGAGTACGCTCCAGCGTAAATTCCCAGAGCTCCGCGGAATGGCGAACGCATTCGTCAAGGGTCATCCTCATGCCTCATATTTTCAGCTTTAGGCTCGCAAAGCGAGAGCCGCAAAACGTCGCGTTCAGGTGATCGCTGACGGCGCTCCTCTCCCGCCGAATTTCGCCGTGTCCCGTTTCTCCTGTTTTTCGGGTTGGTACGGACCGCGCTTAACCCAAGTGCGGCATAGCTTGCGCCTGTTTAGAGGGGGGGGGGGAGAAGAACTTTCTATTTGCAAAGTGGTCCTGTTATTCGCGCGTCACATCGGATTAAACGCAGAAATGCCTCCCAACATATGTATTAAAAGCAGATAGCCTGCTCGACTTCATCGCAACGAATCTTGTAATTGTGTTGTGTGTATGTTTATACAGCCGAAAGTTATTCAGCTCCTATGGGCGTCTGGTGTCTCAGCTGCAGCTGTAGATGAGCAATTAAGACAATGCAGTACAACCGCTAACCTTTCTTTTTTCATTTTTTTTTTTCACGTGCACCACGCAGCAGTGGTACACGACCGCACGCCGTCAACGAAACAAATTGCCATAAACTAGTACAACATTCTCAGCCTTTCCAGGCAAGAAAGGATTCTGTCACGTTGAAAAGAGAAAAACATGCTTGCTCGTGTCGAATTCATGAGAACGGAGAATACGTTCACAGGAGTCACATACACATGACTCGTGTCATCAGATCACGTGGCTATGCCGAGTGACGTCAGGTAAAGTGACGTGAACGTATCAGATGACACTGTCACATCACGTGGCCACGTGCAGTCAGGTCACGTGACCACGTAGTGTGACGTCAGCGCGTGACGATGACATGGTGACGTCACGTGTAATCACGTCGCGTGACCGTCAACGTATCAGATTACATTGTCCCCTCACTTGCAATCAGGTCACGTGACCGTGTACCGTGACGTCAACGTATCAGATGACATTGACACATCACGTGGTCCCGTGCAGTCAGGTCACGTGACCAGGCAGATGACACGGCGACGTCAGGTGACCATGTCGCGTGACGTCGGGTAAAGTGACGTCAACGTATCAGATGACATCATGACGTCACATGATCAAAGGTCGAGCGTGACTCCCCTCTTTTTTCAAAATAACCCCGCGTCAAAAAAAAAACAAAAAAATTTCTCCTTTGAAAAGCTTTTGTACTTTCGGAGGGTCTTCCCGCGTCCACTTGGCGAAGTTTCGAGAGGACTCGAAGCCACCAGGCCTTTGGCGAAGCCCGGCAGCCCCGAAGTACCAGGCGCGGCCTTTCAAAATGGAGATTGGCGGCTGCCGCCGATAAAGAACGGCGTCGGGCAATTTCGTTTTAATTGAAGGGGCTGCTCGTCAAGAGCACGCATCTCCTATTCATCGGGCGCACGCCCGTCCTCGCTACGGCTCCAGCGGACAAGGGAACGACGAAATAACAGCGACGTGAGGAAACCAAATTGATTCGCAGCTCCCGCGCAGGTCTGCCGCTCGGAAGCGATGTGACGCTCTAATCTCTTTATCGCTCACCCCACGGCTTCCACGCTTCTCTCCGCTAAGAAGAAAAGAAAACCCGAAAGGATATACTAGGAGCGAAGGGCCCCGAGTGCTTCCACGTGCTCCTCAGCAAGAAGAGCGCCCGGAGCGGTAACCCGACAACATCTCACCGGACAAATGCTGGCGTTCGCGTTCGGGCACTTTCGAAGAGTGAGTAGAGATGAAGGCAGTTAGCTCTACCATAGCCTCTTCTATACTCACAAAGACTGGCAGTTCGACGACGGAGCCAGAGAGTGCCCGGTCGCAGATTTGGAGCGCGAGGATCTGGTAGCAGAGAGCATCAAAGAGCCATTTCTCGGGGAGCCTGGACGTCAGCGCACAGCTTTTGCAGCGGCGAGGACTCGAAACACACTTGTTCGCTCGGGAGAAGTGTTTTTCGGTGTCTCGCCACAGCGGGGTGCCATGCAGTCACGTGGCTCTTTCTCATCCGTCGTCTGCCGCTCCACCTTTTCGATTTCGGCGGCCGCTTCTCGTGGCCATCTGCCAGGCTTTGTCACTATATAGGAAGCTATGGCTCTACCCAGTATTTATTTATTTATACATTTATTGATACTGTTAGCCCTATCACAAGGCCATTACAGGAGTCGAAAGTACAAACGATAAAAAGCAAAAATATACAAGATGTAAATACACACAGTTCTCGCATTTCGCTTGGTTTCATAAAAAAATGCTGACACTTCACTGATAACTTCCCGTGCTGGCACGTAAACAAGACGATACACACGATATTCCTCAGTTACTTGCGCATATCAATCATTCTAATCAGCGTTCGACGCTCTCAACTTTTTCGACGCTTTGCAGCAGCTGTGCATGGCCGCCGCCATAACCGAGCTTCCATTTTGTTTTCCTCTTATTACTTCACTTCATCACGACCACGGCGGGGCAGGTTATTGCAATCTTAGATTCTACCGTGTCCTTCTCCCAGCATTGGCCTTTCTGGAGGGTCATCAATAACGCCCGCTTCACTGGCTCCGCATCTGGATAAGACAAGAGGTCAGCAATGGCGGCTGCAATCTGGCGCGTGTGCAAAGCGTCGATAGAGGGCATTCACTAGACGATGTTTACAGCGCCTGCTCCAGAACGAGCTCACATTAAAGGCTCGTTCCTACGGTTGCGTTCGAGTGCGACTGCAACCACTCGCGTCTCGTTTAAGACTGCTCGCGTCGAGCTGTTGCTATGGCGACACTTCGTCGGGCCAATGGGGAGGCGCTGTGCCGCACCACGCAAAGCAGCGCAATGCGGTCGATGCAACTGTGTGAACCAGCCTCAATAGGCTGCTAAGACCGCAATCTCAATAATGCAAAATGCACGTTGCACAAAAAAAAAAAATGAATTGCGGAAGCTCGTTGTCGGCACACGCTCATCGGAGCTTTGCGCGCCAAAACCGGAGGCCATAAGGACAGGCCGTAATGGCGACGTGCGCATCCAAAAGCGTCGCTATGGTCCGCTTTCCACAATAGACCAAACGCCCACAATGAGGCCTTAGGCGGGCTTAACTTTGCTTTCATCGACGCAAATCAGAGCAATGCCAGACTGCCAACTTGGAACGCGATGGCTTCGAGCTTCCACGTCGCGGTGAGGCATATCCAGGTCGCGGCGTCACAGACAGAAATTATAAGAGGACGCCACCGAAACATCTCAGCGCTTGCACCTATCCGCGTTCGTCCGCCAGCAAGCCTAGCAAAGCACCGAGAAGCGAGGAAAGGAGAGGCAGAAAAACACGCGAAACTGCTCTATAGGGCGGAAGTGGACTACTTCCAAAAAAAAACAACAACACCAAATTCCGTTTTCACAGAAAAAAAAAGTACTTTTGAGGATAAGGGGTTTTATCCGCTGCCTCGTGGAAATTGAACGCCACGCGGACAATGTTGGAAAGGATGGGCCCCAAAGGAATTAAGAGTTCGGGGAAGCTCCTCCCTCCCCTTTACACTTTAGCAGAGGAAACGAGGTGACCTCCTCTCCAGCTTTCGTTCTGCCAAAGTGGAAAGGAGTAGGAGTACCTTTCCCTGGACTATTAACCTGTCACCGACCATAGACCGTTTTATCGTGGGTAGAGCCAGTTTGAGAGCGAGAGAGAAGAGGGTAAAGGGTCCCGGCGCTTTCCCCTTGCTGGTGCGTTAGAAAGAGTGAAAGTCCCGGATAAGAGGCTTCGCCGGAGTTGGGTGTAGGCATTGCCCGAACTTCGTTCGCGCTTTCTTCTCTGTTTTAAACTCCCAAACTTAATTAGAGCCACGGGCTTCGATGGCGACAGTCCCCCGCTCATTGGCACACCATTGCTCGGTTATAGGGTGCACGAATAACGACAGCATACGTCGAATATTGTCCGAAGACCTGTGTAGCTTGCACGGAATCCGTCAAGGCGAGTGCGGCTGCAATGTCTTTAAGCTCCATCGCTTTCCGCATGAGCCCGATCTCCGGCGGCAGTGGGTCGCGCCGCCATCCTCTCGACCGTGTTCGCAACATTTTGTGAATGGAGCGTGCACCGAACACTGTACCGCCGGTCAACATGGGGTACGCTCGCAAGGTGCGTGCAAGTCTGGGAAAAAGTGTCCTGGTTGACTTTCAACGAATTCCCGAAGGAAGGGGAGATTCTGGCAACAGCTCCTGGCCAGGATGCGCTCATTATATTTGATAATGCTCCCGCACACCGGCGAGAACGTAGACGTCGCCTTGTCCCAGGGGCACTCTTTGAAGGTATCATACCGCCATACAGGTTACTCTTCAACCCAATGGAAGAGATGTTTTCCAAGTTTAAGTCCGGCGTGAAAGTTCACCTCAGGGAGCATAGCGCAGCCGTAGCTGCGGCGGCCTGAGGCTATACCGATGGGAGGAACACCGATGGGTGACTCTCCGGACGGCGACGCAAGAAGCAACGCAGAAAATCCAACGTGTTGATTGCGCGGCCTATGGTCGCAGTCAGTGGCGTACCAACGCCACTGACTGCGACCATAGGCCGCGCAAGTACATGTGCTTCCATGTATACAAGTACTCTTGCCGTCATTTAACCTAACTGTACTTCACAAGAAGCCTGCTTGTGTGTATTCAAGTAATGTTTGGCGTATGTAATCCCCCCGCTGTAATGCCGAAAGGCGCTGCGGGTACTGGATAAATAATAAATAAATAAATAAATAAAATAAATAACTACTTTACTCAAGTTACTAAAGTTTAACTACTTTTCTGGGTAGTTTAGTAAGTTTCAAATACATTTCTATTTCGGTAATTAGTAGTTTACTTTAACGACTTTTCCGAGTGACTTCTACTCAAATTACAAATTACTTTTGAATTTCAGTGGTTGTTTTGCCTATCAACAGAGATAAAATGCTGGAAGATCATCTGATATGTGGCGTAGAAAAGGGGGAAGGGGGAGGAAGAAAGTGATTTGGATAGTCAATCCCCCTCCCCTCCACTCCCCCCCCCCATTTTAACGAGCAATAACACTGCTGCGAGGCGCGGGGAACGAACAGACACGACGCAAGACAGACCGAGTAAATGTCGGACTAGCGCCGAAGACTGGCGTTTCTTTGTATCCCGAAGCTCAAGGAGACTTGATGCATTTGATGAACCGGCTTGTCCCCGCTTCACCTCAATGCAGGAATTCTTGCCCACTACAGGAGGTGCACACACTGCATCCTCACTCAAAGGAGGCAACAAAGTGCACCACCCGCTCTGAAGTTCATCTGGTGCTCCTGTATAGCTTGTGCTGTCTTTCGAGACGTCATCTGGTCATTTCTCTGAGTGAAGTAATGGCGGCTATAAGACCGATACAAATAAGTGCCTTATAAGTTGATTGTGTTAAATGTTTCGTCAGCGAGAATAAAGCAATTACTCCATAACGTATTAATTGCCGCCATTTCCACAAAAAAAAAAAAAACGACTGATGCATCTTTTGTTTTTGCCGCCCGTTTCGAAACAAAACTGAGGCACCTCCGATTTCCCTTAAAACAATGCATACCGGCCAGGTAAAAAAAAAAGAAAAAGAAACGCTGTATAGGGAATGAAAGGGCATTCTGAAAGAGTGTGTTAAAAAGTACTTCTACTTTACTTTGGAAGTACATTGTATTTATAGTACTTTACTTCAAGTACATTGCACCCGGTGTACTTACTACTTTACTTGAAGTACATGACCTCTCATTTACTTTGTACTTCCAAGTAGTTTCTAGACGTACTTTAGGCAACACCGTAAGCAATCAAACACTGTCTGCAAAATCAAGCTCAGGCAGTGCTAAACCTCAAAATAGAAATGATACATCCGCAGTACATCCTTGACCAAAAAGAAGTACACAACAATTAGGCATGCAGAAGCAGAACCAGCTAATAAAGCATTTCTGTAAAAACACAACCGCTTTATATTCGGCTAGCAGAATTTTGCTAACGCATCAAAACCTATGTAAGTATACTTCCTTGTTAGCATAGAAAAAATAAAAGTAACTTCAAAGGTAATTCGCTACTTTTTACGGTAATTAGTAACTTACTCAATTACTTTCCACTTGAGTAATTTCAACTCTACTCAAATTACTTTTGAGGCTAATACTCAGTTACTTAACTTACTTTTTTTTAGTAGCTTGTACATGTCTGCTCCCAGCCCGCCACCACATATGGAAAAACAAAACAGACAACATGTACAGAATATACACACTACAGAAAGTGCGTAAAAAGGAAAGAAAAGAAGGGAGAAAACATGTATGACATTATGACGAGGATGCCAGCTGCATTCCATACATTCTGGCAAGCTCTCGTGACTCGGCCCCGTTTGACAGCAGTGGGCTGTGCACACTAAGCGTAATTGTCAGTTGTCAGTCAATGATTCAACTACATCGTTGCATCAATGGAAAGGTCAAATGAAAATCACGTTATCCAGAATGCACCGCATCATTTGTCACTTGCGCAGTGGACTGCGTAAATTACTGGTCGATCTGCTGTTCTTGAGGCAGATAATATTGAAGAGAACCACACTCGCAAAAGCTCACAAACGCACAGTTACCGTGTCGCATACTCCACACCTCGCCATAACCGCTGGATGTACTAAACTGTGCGATGGTAACCGCGCGACTGCGCGGCGTCCATTTGCGATCCATGGCCCCGTCGCGTTCGTGCGCGTGCAGAGACATTTGGCAAATTTTTGCCTAATCTTTGCCGAACTTTCCCTCAAAATTTCGGCATGTGCGGAACTTTGCCGAATTCTGAAGTTCGGCAGATTCGGTCCATCACTAACTTTTACGGCGGTGTGTGTGTGTAGGCGTTGTAAAAGAGGGGGGGGGAGGGAGAGGGCCAATTGTGTATGCGCACCGGGCGCTGTGGTCACTGGCTCCTTTAGCGCAGGCGATAGGCCCCCTAACAACGACTCTCACGCTGGATTGGCTGCTCGGCAACGCGCGGAAACTTAAATTTCGGATTCGGACGGCGCTTGTATCACTCGAAGCGCGTTGTTAACCAACCCCCGCGCCTGCGTTCACGACGCTTCGCGGCGACAGCGTGCGGCTGCTAATTACGAAACTATTAACCCATTTGCCCCCCCCTTCCCCTTCCCTCGTACACACCGCTTTGCGGCGTCCAGCCGGCAACGCAAGCCCCGCTGTCCCCCAAGCACCTCCGTAAATAGAGTCACGATATAGTTCAGCGATGTTTCGTCACCAACATTCTTTTTTTTGCAGTTTTAATCGTAAAAATAGAAATGCCGTAAATATCGCCCATTGCCTCGACAAAACAAAATGTTCGAGGAAAAAACGTAAAAGAAGTAAGACCACACCATGGATAGAACCCGGGTCTGATACGTATGAGGGTGACATCTTACCACTAAGTTACGCTACCGCTTCGGAAACTCGCATTGTAACCGCTGTCTATGTTGACGGCGGCAGCTCCATCTCCACGAACCAGCCAATCCGGCGTGAGCGCCGTCGCTAGGGTTTGTATCGCATGCACGTTAAAAATATGCCCCCGCGGGTCGGGGGCGGTGCCTTTGGTATTCCTTAGGCGCCGCCGGCCAGTGTTTGCCCTGCCCAGCGGCGGCTGTTTCAAGAGGGGGGCAGAACACATGCCTTGCCCCCCCCCCCCCACTCTGAGAACTGGGGGGCAAGGCATGCGCCCCCCTTGCCCCCCCCCCCGGTTGGTACGCCCATGGCCGCAGTCATTTCAAATACGATATGTGTCTGACCTCCAAACGAGGACATGGAACTCATATATTCCCGTGTGGAAACACGTAATCGAAAATCAGCAACTTCATTTGCAATGAAAATGTTCATGCCATTGAATGCATACATCTAATTGAAATACAAACTTTTCAAACACGGTTTGACTGTCAAGCCTCTTTGAAAATTTTAGTTACTATTCTAAAACCTAAAAAAAAAAAAAATAACATCCCCATTATTCAGGCTGGAGCTTACGTATTATGGTCTAAGAAATCCCTCAAAATTCACGAGAGACTCAGTCACGCAAAGTGCATATACAGCGAAAACTCTTTCATTACTTTCAAGCATACTTAAGATTTTAAAACGGTTGTAACCAGGCACGCAGCCAGGATTTTGAGTCGAGGCAGGGGGGGGCATGCCGCTTCCTTTTTTGGCTACGTTTCAGGTTGTAACATATGAGTTAGTAGTCATTATTTCACAGATATGAACGAATTAAATTGAGTGACTCTCGAATTAAAGTGAATGGCGTTGGGATTAAATTGTTGACAACTTGAATTAAATTCATTGACACATGGATCAAATTGGTGCACAGGTAGATTAAATTCAGAGATACTCAAATTTAGAAAAAGCTGTCACTTGATTATTATGAGCGGGAAAACCTGTAGTAGAGTCTGTACTGATATCATTTGTAGACATTATGTTACAGTGCCGCCGAATAACGTGCAAAATATCCGAAGGGTTCGGAAGAGAAGATATCGGGGCGTCCCATGCACCCTTTCTTGGTGCACGCTGCAGCGCACCAGTGTGCAGCACACGACCGTACTCGAACAAACGGAGAACAGATACAATTGAAAACGAGCGTGTTGGTTAATCCATTGTATACAGCCTTTTCAGAGTAGAGCCTTTTCTTCCCAGCCCTTCCGTGCAATACTGGCAGCCGCCATATATTTGGGCATCGCTTCCTGCGAGGGGCCATTGGATCCGAGTTCATGCCGAGCGCGGCCCCAGCACTCGGGTCCGATAGCTTTGCACGCGAATACACGCACGATGCACTCCGCTCGCCCTCTCGCGGACCAACGAAGAACCAGAAAAGCGGGAACGGCGGCGGAGACGGTGGCAGTGACGGCCTTGGTGCTGCTCTTACCGCACGGTTATGGTCGGCACGTTCGTGTATCGTGCGGATTGGCATTGCATTGCGCGTATATGTTTATACAGCACTGAAGCTAGACTGCCTCAACTTGTCTCTCCGCCCCAGATGAGAAATTTAGCCAGTGCGGTACAACCGCGCTAGCCTGGGGGTCTTTAACGTGCACCACGCAGTAGTCATACACGACCGCACGCCGATACACGAGCGCACGCCGATGTACGGTGATGCAGATTTAACGGAAAAGCGAGTGCGTTCAAATAGAAATTGTTGCTTTTCCTCGTCGGAACTTCTATAAATCAACACGCTCATTTTCCTGACTCACGTCAAGAGATCTCTGTCACCTGTGATTCGCTCCTGCCCCAACCGCCTTCGTATTTATAGCCAGATAGACTAATTTTAGCGCACTGACCAGCATCAGCGAGCAGGCGCATGTTGGGATTGCGAATAGTCCGTTTCACGTGCAACTTAGACCACAGCAGACGCTATTGGCCCCGAGCGGGACCGATTGGAGTGCTGCGATCGCTCGACAGTGACGTAGGATGGAGGATCACGTGATAAGGCCAGCTATTCCGCCTTGGTTTGGTCGGGGCCTTCGGAAGCCCTTCAATCGGTACTTTCGCATTTTTTTCTGTGTTTGAAGCTTGATCAGTACAGGCGTGGATCGGCTTGGGCAGCTGTCGAGCTCAGGGAGCAATGGTAAAGTACTGTGCGGGGCCGCAATACCGCAGTTACGCGACCGACACAAATATTAGCTTCCACATCTACCCCGAGGAGAATCATTCCACTATGATTCATAGAATGTGGACAGTCTCAATCTGCGTGGCAGTACCTTTCTCATACAGCTTCAATATTATTTGAACAATAGGGTTAAAAATGTATGTACAAGTTGGCGTCACGCAATGCAAGTAGAACTGAGTGCTAATAGACCTGAAACAGTAATTTACAGAGGGTAACAAGCCATAAAATTTCACTGACTATTTTAATGCAAACATCACTCACAGCTTAGTGGTATTTAAGCGACCAGCATCTGCATAAATGTAAGAATGTTACGTGGCTTTATTTATTTTACTTTAAAGATTGCTAATGCAAGTAGCTGCACTCGTATTAGCAAGTAATATTTTTATTCTTGTAACCTATCTGCTTATCTTGTAGGAGCCCCAAAAAAAAAATTCTACAACTCTAATACACCTAGCTACAGGGGTATTTGCATAATCTTTCTTTACAAAAACAAAAAGAAAAACAGCAATGCTGTACACGAACTGTCATTGGCCTTTGAATGGTCTGACATTAGTTTATGAAATTAAATGTTATCAACAAGCTTTAAAATTCGTCGCTCGAAAATTCCGACATCGCAGAAAAGTTACAAAACCTGTGCTGCAGAAACGTAAAAAAAAAAAAAAAAATTGTTGCACCGTATTGATTTTGCGACTCGTGACTGGGGAAGCGAGCATGTTACCACTGAGCCACGAGAATTTGTTTACTTTATTCCTGAGCTACGATAACAACGGGAGACGACCGATTATATTTGGAAAAAGGCGCTTCACTTCACCGTTCATCGCAAATCGCAATCTCTAAAGGCCGGTTGAGACACTTGCGTTAATGAGTGACCGAAAACGAGACACCGGCACATCTGTGCTTCGTATGAAGTGTGGAATCCAATTCAAGGAATCATGTTTGCACGCGATGTAAGCAGCAGGGATGTCCTGGTTTCTCGCAGCCGAAGCCGCAGTCAAACGCAATCAAACGCAACTGTCTGAGTGCTCCAGTTGTTTCGCTCCCGGCTCTGGCCGCGGGCTCGATCGATTTCACAGCACGCTGGCCGGTGGGTACATACAACCTAACCAAGTAATGATACACGGCATGTTCCTTCACCCATGCTTTGCAGGAGCTCGATGTGTCACCGACGATTTCTTCCATTCAGCTCGTGAGGGTACGAAGTGAGTGCCGACGTTTGGAGTACGAATCCAATGAACGTGTAGCGATTCTTATCCAGCTTCTTAATTCTACAGAACACGTGTCCCGCTTCAAGAACACTTTCGCCCTCAAGCAACAGGCGGGACATTTAGTGGGCCTTGTCCACGAACCATTGATGCTGCTTACAGACAGCACAACTGAAAAGGGGTACACAGTTGTAACGGGGTGCCCAATAACATAAAAGTTAAAAAAAAAAAAAATTCGCCTGCCTTCAACGGTAGGTCACACTTCATAAGCATTCATTGCGGTACGCGAGACAGCCGCCGAAAACGACAAGTTGACCCGTACCCTCCGCCGCGCCAGTCCACGCCGCCGCGCTTCCGTGGAGCGACCGTTTCCCTGCTCGCCTGCAACCGGCTAACCGGCTCCCCGGAAGCATTCGTACGGTAGCCGATTGGAACTCGACTGGGTCGAGTAGTGAAACGAAACATTGGGTTAAAAGAAGCCTTAAACACCCGTAGTATTAAAAAGTGAAGACCGAGACACTCCACCCTTGACGCAGAGTGCAGGAAACGGTCACGTGATCCCTCATCCTACGTCACGACGATAGGCCCGTCAGGTGGCGCCACGCCATGTTCTCGGGGCTAATACACGACCCGACTAAACCAACAAGGCATAGACAAGAAAGAAAGAAAAGGTTGGTCGTGAAGGCGTTTGGTGTTTTTGTTGGAGACACATCCGTACTAATAATAACGTTTGCTGGGCCTCGCGTTACGGCAGTTGGTGTTTTGGCTGATCATGCAGCGCCTTGGAAAGCGCGTATTCTTTTTTGCATTTCTTTTTTTATACTGACGGGTACCTTTGCCTCAGTCTACTTTTTTTTTTCATTCATGCGTGCTTTTACTATTTTTTTTCTCAATATTTTGCTGACTATGCGGCACATTGGAAAGCGTATTCTTTTTTTATACAAGGCGTTTTAGGAAACGCCGGCCAAAGCGCTCCTGCGAAAACTACGCATCTCAGAAAAAAAGGACGATGGTGCAGTGGTCTGGGCCAAAGGGCCCATTAAAGAAATTAATCAGCGTTCAGCGTAATTGGGTAATTAATTACTTTTCACTAACCACATTTTTCATTATTAATTTTTACAAGATACGGTTTTAATTACTACTACATCCACACGCATTGTATCGATATGAGGCATGTGCAGCTATTTACGGCGTTAAAAAAATATATATCCTCAATCGGGACGGGGTTTTAAGTTTCGGTCTCTTATCGGAGCGCATCTCCGCGCCGGCAATCGGCAGCCCGCGTTCAAAACACGCAACGTACGTGTGCCGCCACGCATCGCACGTGCAAGAGACTAGATAAGCGGCGCACGTTTTGCCCGTTTTAGACAATAGGGAGTTTTCGTAGATCGCTCTCCGCAACCAGCTACGCTAGCCGGAACTCTACAGTCAAGGCCATCGGCGCGCCGGCGCAGTAGCGGCTGCTTCGTTGCGGAGGGCTTAGCGGAGGGGGAAACGCGGTCTACGAAAACTCCCTATTGCGGGCGCGGAGATGCGCTCCGATAAGAAACCGTCACTAGTTGCGTGCAGTACAGGCGAAGGCAACGCCAGGCGGGGCGAGGGGCAAAGGGCAAGCACTAGGAACGCTGAGAAGGAGGAGAGAAAGCTCCTCTCCTCTCTAACGTTCCTTATGCTCTCCCTTTCTCCCTTCGCCGTCCCTCGCCCTCCTCTCCCCTCCCGCCTTCCTAGTGCTCGCCCTTTCTCTCTTTGCCTGGCGTTGCCTTTGCATACGCTGTACACAACTAGTGACACGGAGTGTCAAAAGGCATCCAAATTGAGCATTATTTCGAAAAGCAGTAAAATGCTGCGCGTGCCTTATGTCATTGTAAAATCGGGTGGCTTCAATACTTTCGAATTATTCGCATCAACTTTATGGTTAAAACCGTACCTTCAAATTTAATAATAAAAAAATTATAATGACTAAACAGAAGGTAATTATCCAATTATAGTCAACGCTAATAATTTTCCTGAAAAGGGGCACTCGAGTGGATTCTGACAGCGTCTATTTATGGCGATAACTCAGTCTACCGGCTCTAAGCTTCCTAAAAAGATAAGCCCGAATTCGCTCATGGGCGGTCGATTTCCCTATTAAAAATCAAAGATCGTGACATGCCCCCCTTTCTGCGCCCTGGAGTAGACACCAGGGCGTGCCATCAGACGGCGTTTTCGAGCAATAGTTGCCGTATTACGTCTCCTACGCCCAACGGTTTGACGTTTTGTCAAAATATATTGCGCAACGCGCCCAAAAAGAGCAATAAAAGTAACGTTCGTAACCTCCACACATCTTCCCATTGGTCAAATTTTACGAAGGAGATGAAGACCCGAGGATGTCCCAGTGCAGCCAGTCCAAGGTCGCCGCACGAACCAGGGCACTAATGCTAACGCATTAAGAAATTAAAAAAACCTGCCCTATAAACTGCACACAAAAAACAAACAAAAAAACATTAGGCGCTGCTTGACAATGTCGCACGACGGCTGAAACACGAAGCTGTTAAGTGAGGTTTCGAAACCACACGATCGAGGGACCCTGGGGCCGTCAATTGTGCACGCGTCTGGATACCCCGTGTGTAAACGAGGGGCGTTTCTAAAGTGCGCGTTATTACCACGAAGAAAGAGCCGCGACCACGAGCGCCGGCGGAGAGGTCTCTCCACATGCGCATCGCACAAGGCAGCTCTCCGTATACAACTGAAGAGCTGGCGGTTGTAGAAGTTGTCATCTCGGCTATGAGGAAGTGTTCAACCTCGACAATCAGCTCGTCACCGTCCCGGAAACGCTTGCCGCCACTCGAGTGGGTTCTCATTCGCCCAGGCACAAGTGTGCCAGGGCGGGTGAGCACGGAGGACAGGGACACAATTGCGTAGACTAAAGCAGAGCCGTTTATACTGAGAGAGTTTGGCCAATGGGCGGAGCTTGTTGCCCGCTAGAACTAGCGGATTTCGCGATAACACAAAATGGCGTTACTTCTTTCTCTTCTTTATTCCTGAGAAATCGCATAGAGTTCCTATGAGTCAGAGCCACAAAATGGCGGACGGAATTAGTCATCCCCGGTTGTCAGACTACGCTGCTGTGGTTGCCAGACTGTTAAAATATCCTTAAAAAGGCCAAACTCTCTCAGTATACACGAACTCATCTGTTACGTCACGGCGCGGTGGTGGCGCGTCGGTCGCACTCCGGTCTGGGGCTGTGGGCGGAAGGCCTCATGTGAGGCGTGTATTCCTGCGTGTTTTTGAAGGAACCTGACGAAAACATGGTTTTTCGTCAAACCGCCTGCGACTGGGTCTGTACCAAAAGAGTCGAGAAAGGTTTGAAGATCAGTTTTCATGTTCTCGGTTCGTCCGAGAACGTGGATATGTGCCGTAAAAATGGTAAACCAGACGCCGCCCAACCACAATTGCTTGGGCGGGAAGCACTCTGGGTTGAATTCACGGATACTTGTGGTCATCGGGCTGATGAGTTTTGTTCCAACATGAACGCTGAAAATCGTCAAGTTGTACGGCCCACCTGCGGATCGTCAGTGCGCCTTGAAGTTCGAACGGCCGTCTGATCGTTCGAACTGTCGTCTGCTCTTTCGAAACGCTTCTGCTTGTCGTCTGCTCTTAGACGACACCGGCAGTAGACTACAAGTTGGCCCGAGTACTTGCGATAAACGTAAGTGCAGGTTTCGACAAAGACTGAAGTTCGAACGTTGGTACGCAGGCTAGACATAAACAGGTAGATACGAGGAGATGTTGAATATTGTTACCAGCGGCCATCACCGACTGTTACGCCTGATACAGCTTCGTCCGGGCCTGCTTGCGATTTTCAGTATCGATGTCGACCATCTCTGGAACTAAGCAGCCGCAAGCGCCTCCGGTGTGGGATGCGGTCGAGCAAGCACTCCCTCGCTCAGCTCCCGCTCGATGTCCTCCTGTAACCTGGTCAGGGGGTCACGGGCCGGTATACATTTCCGTGTGGCTGTTCGGCCCTTCAGGACTCTAACCTCTCAGGAGCACGAGTCCCAAAAATGCTAATCGTCACCTTCCCGATGAAACCTTTGCCTTTTGCCTCCTGGCATGGGCCTGAGTGATCGCCGAACACGCCAGGTGGCGCGACCTTCGTCGTACGCAAATTATTCTGCGCGTGGTAATCACCGGGCAACCGGGCATTGTGCGAGGAATCCATTCGAACGCGTTGAAAGTCGCGCACAACTTTACCCATGGCTAGGCGGGGCACAAGGGCGCCGCGTGCATGAACGCCGATTCACGCGCACCCTTCCCCTCGTCGAAAATGTCGCGGGAAGTTGTCCACCGCTATTAGAGGCGAGATGTTTCGGTGGCGCCCTCGTATGGTTATCGTGACGTCATTACCTTGCGGAACAACAAGTTCGATGGTGTTTGTAATTAGCATGGCGGAAGCTTGAAATCATAGCGTTCTTGAACCAACACTCTCAACACCGTCGAAATTGAAGTCCTCACGTTCCTCTTATTTCCGTCCATGAGAACTCCTTTGCTGACGTCATAGTCAGCATTCGGCCAATCGTGGAAGGCCGACCACCGCGACGCTTTCGATCGCGCACGTCGCCAATATTTCGTCTCACCTTAGCGCGGACTATTGTATACGACGCGAGCGCTAAAACCGCGAGCTAGTTGCTTCGGACGAAGCCTCGGCGGTTTGCGCGAGCGCTCGTGCAGCGATTGCTCCAGTTACGGCTCCAGTCAAGGCAGCCGAGGCTAGCCGCTCGCGCTTGCACAGCCTTCGCAGTTATTCCATGCTAAGGTGAGACCACGGTGGAAGAAACACATTTAGGTGATGACTGTCCGTCCGACGCGGCGGCCACATCATGTTCGGGCACTGAGCGCGCTTCACTCGCACGGGGATAGATGGCGCCCAAGTATGGCGTCCCTCCGAAACCGTGTTTCTTCCACCACTGCTCCACGCGAGCGTCATTCGATGGAGCTTTAAACAAGGGCACTCGCTCTGCACAGTCCCGGCACCCCGAATGGCAGTTGGGAACGAAGCATCCTTACAGCATGGCTTCTTCTTCTTCCGGTTAAGGCTTCGTGCACGATGGTGGCACCTGTGATCGACACAGCACCAAAGCAAAACACGAGGCCAGCCGCTGGCCGCACACCACCACCCCACCACCACACCGCAAGAAAGGCGAGTACGCTACGCCGTCGACACCGTGGCCGCCGAGGAGGGACCCCATACCTCAGCGGCGGAGCGGAGCTAACTACTCCTGGCTCGAGGCTAGCTCTGAACACGCTCGCTCCCCGCGGAAAGAGCGGCGAGTGGCATCACCTGAATGTGTTTCTTCCATTGATGGTGAGACGAAGTACATACAGCTTTCCATAAAAGCGTACGAGAAGGCGTTCATTGCTGCGTTTGCGATTGACCCGAGTCATTTTGTACAACATTTTGGAGCAGCCAAACGTCGATTATGGGGTAGCAAAAATTACTTTCGGAGCGCGAGTGCACGCTTTATTGTTATTCGTGCCACTGCGAATGATTCGTGAGTTGGCCTATCCAACTACAAAAACGTGGACGCTTTGCCTTCACTGTGCAACGGCCGGTTTGATTTCCTCAAACATCGAACTAGCTGTTTAGTTGCACATAGAGAAGCACTAGGCATGACAACAAGATGCTTATCGATGAAGGACAGTATGACTGCTCTTATTGATCATTTTAGGTACGAAATAAAATGTAAACCAAAGAGTATATTCCACTAAAATAATGTTAGAATAATCTTGAACACACCGATTCATGTTTCATTTAGGTTCTAAAGGTTGTCACAAAACAAATTCTTCATTCAGATTAAAAGAAAGAAAGCTTTTGCCATTAATTATGAAAATTAATGATACTTTGTACGTACAACCTCATAATAACAAAGGTCGGCATGTGTGCGATAAGTACTACTGGTTAGAGCTGAGCTAGTTGATTCATATTATATAAACATATAAAATAGACAACCACCGGTTGTCTATTTTTGTGTTTGTCAGTGTTCAGCTGGCACCACCTAAGAACGATCAGTATGCCTTCCAAAAACAACCGAGCCAAAGTTGTCCAAGTTATTCCCAAGCTTCCTTCTAATGCTTCTAAGTCTAAAAAAAGCTAAGTTTTATTTATTTTTTCTATTGACGATACCCCGACAGATAAAACGTTGCAGGAGCGCGTATGCCCCGGTTTCTGCTACAAAACGGAGTGTGGACCAAGCACTACACTCCGCCCACCCTCAAGCTGAGACTAGAAGCTCCGCCTTGAGCGCGAGCTTTCTGTCCTTGCCAACACAGGTGGGAACGCGCAGGCACGCGCAACAAAAGCGTTGCCGAAGCCAGCGAGCTCGCGCTGAAGGCGCAGCTTCTAGTCTCAGCTTAAGGCTGAACGGAATATAAAACTAAACCAAGTAAACGGCAAAAAAAAATCCATTGGCGGATTTTTAGGGAATTCGTTAGCATGACCATAGGGAAAAGCCACACACGTCCCGCTTTGGGAAACGCTACCACTGACCCCGTAACGAAGCTAAAAAGCAGCAGCAAAAAATAGAGGAAGCAAAAGAGAAAGCCAAAACAAAAAGGTGACGGGATCAGCGTTTCCCAAAGAGGACGTGTGTGGCGTTCCCCAGGGGTCATGCTAACACATTCCTTAAAAATCCACCAATGGATCTTCCTTTTCTTGAATCGAACCATCGTTTCTTTCAGGAGCCACTTGGAGATCTTTTGCGTGAGAGGTTCAGCGTTCGGGTGAAGGCTCGCGTGCTTATGTGTTTGAGGGGGAAAGCAACAACACCCGCTGGCTGTTGCTTGGGCCTCAAGAGTCACGTGCCCGCTTTGCGCTGTCAGGTTCACTTGGCGGTTTGCAACGACTAGAATACAGACCCAAGACGACACACCCTCCAAGTGGTCAGTCTCGGCTGAAGATAAGGAAGTGGGTCGCCAAGGCGCAGGGGCGTTGTCTATTACACGCTACAGTGTGATGATGATGATCTGTCGGGAGGCGACTGAAACACGCTGCAAAAACACGAGAAAAATCTTGAGTTGTTTGTTTTTAGAGTTGTAACTTGGAATCTTCCTGCTCGTATCCAGCGTTGTAGATGCACCGGCTGGCAAGCTGCACGGAAGAGCGGCGTTCGAAAACGGTCCCTCTCTGTGCCTGCACGCGAACAGCTGGCGAACAGGTACAGGCGTGTATAAAGCCCCTTGATGTGTTTGCGAAGAAGAATTTTGGTGTGTGTATGCCTATACAGCCTAGAACTTAGTTTGCCTCAACGGGCGACTTGTCTTCCAGCTGTAGATGAGATATTTAACCAGTGCGGTACAACCGCTAGCCTGGGATCTTTAAGGTGCACCACGCAGTAGTGATACACGACCGCACGCCGGTACGATGCACATCCAGATCGAAACGGGCAGGGGTGGGGATTGAGCCCAGGGATCCTGGGTTCCGCAGCGCGAGCTTTCGCTCCACGTGCTCCGAGCTGGTGTGCGCTAGCCCACTCGGCCACCGATCCCCCAATGTGTTTGCGTTTGCCGCGCAAGTAGCGTCCAATGCGCCACTGCACGAGGCCCGTGTCCCGAGAGGCCATTGGAAGCAAATGGAGGCGCAGCACCGAAATGAGCGGCCCTTGGAAGCGAATGGCGGTGAAGAGGCTTCCACAACGCTGGCTGGCCGTACTTGTAAGCGTGAATTTGTATTGAGGGACTTCATGCGTATAACGTACCCAGCGCCAGCGGAAACGCCTCCACGGGCAACAGACAGTTTTCGAACGAAGCTCCTTTCCACAAATCGTCGCACAAACATTAGATTTAGCATAGACACCCGAATAGAATCAGTTTCCACCGCATGCAATGTGCATTCAACGTTCCACCGGTTTCTGTCGCTTCTGAGGGCGGGCTGATAGCGAGCGCTGCCGAGCGGACGATGTGGCGCCAGGCGTTCTAGGAAGCTTGTCAACTGATTTTGATAACGTCCCTCGTGTCCGCCTCCGCTGGCGCGATTTCGGCGGAAGTGTGGTCCGGCAGGGCTTTGAGAATGGCGTGCCCGAACGAGTTTTGCGCACACAAGGAAATTGTGTTGCCGCCATGGTCCATGCGTTGAACCCGAATCGCACTTAAAGGTTTTGGAGTGCGCACACAAGTTTTCGGGCCTTAGGTGGTCTGTACGTTTCGTTTCACAGGAGCACTTTATCTGACAACTACTCGCGACTCAGGTTATCGTTGAGGTGGGAATGGTTAATTTGGCGTCTTCCACTGTTATCGAATCCGATTCTTGCTGCCGGGCGTGTTCTGCTCTCTCATTCTCACGCCACGCTGGCGGCTTGGAGCTGCAGAGGTCGGAGTCCGATCGCTGTTTTTGCGCTCCCTCGCGCCATCCGTGCGAGGCCCTGGACAGCTCAGGCGTCGAAGTCGAACGTTCAAAACAAATATACGTGATCCTCGAAAAGAAAATACTGAATTATCTCGACTCGGTGGTTATACTAGCCTAAAATTAAAAATCCTAGCTAACTCATTAGGGTCATCCCGCTCGACAAATGGGAGCGTGCTGGTCATGTTACGCTGCGTCATGCTTGCCATTTATTCTCGTTGTTCTCAATCCGACGCAAAAGCCCATGTAACTCGTACATCAACTTTCTGGGCTGTTTCCTCGAAACGCTGGAGGCCGATACGATACCTAACGAGAAATTTGTCGTAATAATTAGTAGTACTATAATTGGCCGACACAGGAAGCGGTGCATCTCCGCTACACCTGATGAAGGTTGTCTAGAAATATCCTCCAAACCACTTGTCTATACTTAACAGTCCATGAAATATGCGCCGAGAGACTGAGCGAGTTGAGGAGACGTCCGAATGACGAGCTCTGCTTCCAATGATTAATGGGCGCCTCATGTCTCCACTGCCCTCGCCTTGAAATGCGAGAGCCAAACGTCGGACGCTCGCGTTCCCCGTTTTAGCGGGTTCGACGACGGCAGCTAGCTTTACGCCTACCCACTAAATATTCCAACCAGAGCTCGGACTACTTTCTCGGCGTGCTTTTGTACAGTAAGCCCCCGTGCCTGCGTGAGATCCCCTGACCCTTGCTCCTCGCTGTCGCCATCTTCGGAGGGCACCGTCCCGCCCTACCAACAGAGAGTTTTAGGAGATTGTTTCCCGATAGTCGACCGCCGCCTTTGCGCAAACATCGTATCGTCATTCTGGGTATCGGAGATATCGGAACGATCTACTAAAGCTCTCTATTAGAGAGTTTTAGTAGATCGTTCCGATACCTCCGGTACCCCCGATATCTATACCCAATAACGATGCGATGCAAGCGCAAAGGCGGCGGCCGACTATCGGATATCGTTATCGAAGTCATCGGAACGGTCTACTAAAACTCTCTAGCATCAGCATCCATCTTTACGGGTATTTCGCCGTTTTCGACGATTCCTTATTGAGCACTGGTAGGATGGAGCCTAAAAAGCAATTAAAACCAACACAGCGGAATGATGCCAATCTGTTTTGACGGGTGGATGAACGTTGGGCAGCTTTTCATTTGCAATTCGCAGATCCCCCCCCCCTCTTTTTTTTACGGTACAAAATGGAAAAGGTCTATTCTGCACTGTGAAAATGTCACATCAACATTCACTCTTTTTTAGATGCGGAGCATCTCTTGCTCGGGTCTATGTCCCGCGGCGTCGGCGTCGTCACGCACTCACACTACGCACGCGCAACTCTCCTCCTTCCCTCTCTCCAACAACTGCGCGTTTACTCTCTCCGCTCTCTCTCTCTCTACCAGCTGCGTGCACTTCGCGTGCGTTCGCTTCTACTCCCACCGCGCGCGCATGCGCAATCTCCTCCTCTAGTCTCCTCTCCTTCAAGTGTGAATATACACGAACTCAACTCTCCTACGTCACGCCGCGGTGGTGGCGCGTCGGGCGCACTTCCGGTCTGGGGCGGTGGGCAGAAGTCGCCGTGCGAGACATGCATTCCTGTGTCCTTTTAGAAGAAATCAGACAAAAAACCTGCCTTCTCGTCAAAATGCTGCGACGGGGGCTGTACCAAGAGAGTCTGGAAAGGTTTGAAGATCAGTTTTCATGTGTTTCTGCCCCTCCGTTCGTCCGAGAACGTGGATAGTAGCCGTGAAAAGGGCAAACCAGACGCTGTCGAACTACGATTGCTTGTGCGGGCAACAATTTGTGGTCGCCAGATGTATTTGTTTTGTTCCAACATGAACGAGAGAAAACCGCCAAGTTGTCCGGACCACCCACGGGTTGAGTACGTCTTCAAATTCACACGGCCGCCTGATCGTTCGAACTTTCGTCTGCTCTTTCAAACTTGTCTGCTTTTTGTCGTCTGCTCGTTCAAACAGAAGCGGCCCATAGACCAAACTTTGACCCGGTGGTTGCAATAAGAAGTAATTGCAGGCCTCAAAAGACTTAAGTAGGCTCGGTGGAAACAGTAGATACAAGATGTTGATCATTGGTACCAGTGGCCATCACCGACTTGTTACGCTTGGTCTGTTCCCGCTTCCGATTTTCAGTATCGACGTCGATCATCGCCGCTACCTTCTACACTTTTGCAGCACGAGCGACGTCGCGACCGAAAATAGCTAGAAGAATCTCATGATGGTTTTGGCATCCATTCTGCGGCGTTCATGCGAATGAATCGCCGCACGTCAAATTATTTACGCAAAGTTTAGCAGCGTAACGAGCCTTGGTAATTTCGCTCAGGCGATTAAAGTGGTAAGACATTGCTATGAGGACGTAGAATCGACAATTCCAACGCGAAACAGAGTATGCAGACTCACACAGACACCGACAACGTGACATTCCAATGGTTTGTTGACGCGGGACGCGGTGCTTCTTGCCCGCACTCCATTGCGGATGCGTTCGAACTGTCGTCTGCTCTTTCAAACTTGTCTGCTTTTTGTCGTCAGCTCGTTCAAACGACAGCGGCCCGTAAACCAAACATTGACCCGGTAATTGCGATAAGAACTAAGTGCAGGCCTCAAAACACTTTTGAAGGTTGGTTAGGGTAAGTAGGCTAAGTGTAAACAATAGATACAAGGATATGTTGGTCATTCTTATCAGTGCCATCACCGACTTGTAATGCCCGATTCTACTTGCGGTTTTCAGTATCGACGTCCACCATCTCAGCTACGGTCCACACTTTTGCAGCCAGAGCGACGTCGCGACTGAAAATAGCGATTAGAATCTCATCGTTGGAGTCAGGCCTTAGCGCCCATTCTGCGGCGTCCACGTGAAATTAATCGCCGCACGTCACATTATTCACGCAAAGTTTTGCCCCGTTAATTTTGCTGAAGCCGCTCAAGTAGTCAGACATTGTTGGGAGGACGTAAAATCAACAGTTCCAATGCGAAAAAGAGCACGGGGACTCCCACCGACGCCGACAACAACGAAATTCAATGGTTTGTTTATGGGCGACGGCGGGCTTCTTGCCCACCGTCCACCGCGCATGCGCGGCGCCGGTGGCGTCCGCTAGGGGCGCTCCCGTTTGTTTGTAAACATGAGTTGGTGTATAAGCAGCGGTAGCGCGTGCGCGCGTTCCCCGGAGGAGTGAAAGGAGGGTAGTTTTGGGCGCGCGGGTCGCAGCGCCACGCCAGGGCTTTCCAGTGGGGTGGGCTTTCCCCGCAACTCTGCGGCTGTCGTCTGCTAGCGTTTCTCGGCCGCTCGCGTCCGCCGCAGCCCAAATCCGGCCGGCCAAAAGAAATCAGTCAAGAAGGAATAAATTAATTACGATCCGCGATGCTCCGCATCACCCCATGGTTCCCCTCGGAAAGATGGTGTAATTTTACTTTCTTTATATTTTGGACGCGTGCACTTCCGCCATCCCCCTCGAAGTGCGCTGTTCCCCAAAGTGAGCGAGTACGCCTCGGCGAAGCAATGCACGCAGGGTCCCACTGGCTGGGTTCACATGGGCTACCTTTACAGGAATGCGATTGAGGCGCATCGAATCGAGCAGGGGCCAATAAGTGGCAGCCTATATTCCTACTTCTTCCTCTTCTACCCATCTGCTGCCGATCAAAGTAGTCCAATCTCGATTCGATGCGCTACGGTCGCATCCATGTAAATGCAGCCAATGTCTACTCCGCGGGTGTGGCTCCTCCGCAGCGCACAGGAGCACGAGGAGAAGCGCACTGAGCAAAGTCCACTGACCCTCCCGAACAGACCTCGGACAATGAGAGACGTTGAGCAACTTCCGAGTGCTGTCAGAGTTCGATGCGAGAATCGAATCGAATACTGCGCAATTCAGAGCGATTGTCAACTTTTGCCCATTCGCCCCACCGTAACAATCCGTCTTTTAGGCCAGGCTTTTAATTTCGGTATATTCCGAAATTGAAAGTAGCTTCGGCGGAATGTTGAATGCCCAAGGTTCTCACATTTCTGAGAAATGTAGCAGGATGTAGCAGAGTCAGTATTTTGGCGCATGTTGGCGTGACCATCACATTAGTAAGCGCCGTATAACCTTTTTTTGACATCTAGTGTTCATTTAGTTTAACGAAGAAACCGATATGGCGACAGAAAAAGAATACCCAAACGAGTGTACTAAATAAAAATGAAGATTTATACGGTATTCAGAAGAAAAAAGTTTCCGAAATGTAGTATATGTAGCCCAACCATTTTTTTATTTGGCCTCATTGTGAGCATCGCATTGATCTCTGGGAGAGGATATGACGTTGTATCTCAAAAGGGCGACTCTTCCAAGAGAAAGCTATGGACGCACTTTTGGATTTCGAAAGCGCCTTATTAATACGGAACGTCATTGCGAAACTCACCATAAAAATATCTATCCCGAGGCACTGTTATCCGGCGTCGGTTAAAACAATTCCGAGATACTGGTAGCGTTCTGCGCCGATAACGAGCAGAAACGTTGAGTGCGTCGCAGGAAGAGTCCGATTTGGGTCAAGGGGAGAGCGTCCTCGGCTGCTGATTGAATGTGGCACCCCAGCTTCCACGAAATCAACCTTTGACACATCTTTCAGTGTTCGCGAGGTCTTAATCGAGCAATACTTTAGTAAAACCCTGTAAAAAAAGAAGAAAAAAAAGGGGGGGGGAACGGTTATCGCGGCCTTTGTGCTTGTCCTTGGTCCACCGGTCGATCTCAGCTTGCGTAAGGTAGCAGAACTTGAGATTTGCAAAAGCGAGTTGTCAGTGGCTTCCGACGTAAAAAAGCAAATCTCGTTTCGCACGGCGCTCTGAGTTGGCTCTGTGGGCGAAATCGGACCCAGGAATGTATTTTCTAGCAGCCTCAAAAATAAACTAACGCACTCTTTCGCCGTAGGTACGGTAATTAAAACTGTTTTAGTACGACGCGACACTGTTAGCGCGAAACAAGCGATCGCCGGTTTTTTCTCAGTTTTCCACTTTGAAACTAAGGGATGTCATCCAAGTTGTTATTGCTACGGAAAGAGCTCATTTAGTTCTATAATGTAAGCGATAAAAGTTCGTGCTCGCTAATACTATTTAGAAGTAAAATGCGCAAATGCGCCAATGTCATGTTCGCGCTACCAGTGTCGCGACGGGTACATCTTCATTATCCCTAGGCTTTATTATTTTGTTCGGTTTGAAAATCAAAGGCCACACGTAATCAAAGTGCCGAGGTGAAGACCGGGGAAGCGTTTTCTCGAAGCCCACAAAGCTTCACCAAAGGTGGTGCTTCTTCGCAGTTAGGTACAGTAATAGGACTACTTTAGTTACGTGTTCATATTCCGTAATGAGTTTTTATTTCGCCCTGTACAATGTTTTCCGGCAGTGTGGAAGGCCCCAAACTGCGGAGGCAATGTTCAGCGCGCTCGAATGACGGCGTCACTCACTGGATCCCGGGATGATCGACGATCGCGGAAGTTCGCCAGGGTCGGCACTGCTCAAAAGCTCTTCGACCAACGCTACCTAAAAGACAAGGCCAGCGCATGACGTCATCCATAGTGGACCCCCGACCCTCCACATGCTGAAGTGCGCAGGCGGCGCTGCGTGCTTCCACTGGTGAAGACGTTTGAGGGGAGGCCTTGTCTTCTACAGATTGTGGATTTAGGGGTGGTCCTGCTTTCACCCCGACGAGCTACGTCGCAGTGCACGCGCGGATCCCGACGGGCAAAGGGCCAACAGTGTGCACCGACGAGCCAATGCCGCTCGACCGGTTTGGAAGAACGAGGCAGGCCGCGAGGGCACAAAGGGTACGCGGTGAACTTCCAGTGTGGCCTTTACGCGTCCTCCGCACGCTCCAGCCCCGGGGGTACGATTTTGGTCACCGCGAGAGCAAGATCTAACTTGCCTCTCATGGAATACGATTCGTCCGCTAACGCGAGCGAAGAACCCGGTTCGTCCGCTACGGAGTGGCATTAGAGAGTTTTAGTAGATGGTTCCGATACCTCCGATACTCCCGATAACGACACGATGTACGAGTAAAGGGCTGCGGCGTAGCATCGGGTGTCGTTATCGGAGTCATCGCAACGATCTACTAAAACTCTCTAATAGCGGACGGACATAAAATGAGAAAACACCGTACGTGGTCTGCTAGCAGACCCAAGAAAAGGTTGATCGTCTGCTACGACCCGAGCGCCGTGGCGGAGCGAGATCAGACGCGGGTCGAAATTGGGATCGTCCGCTATTTCCCGTTGAAAGCCATTGGCAACCCACGCTTCTTCCGTAAACCTCAAGTTGTTCTGCTGCCGTACGCGGGCTGACATCGACCGGTGGATGCAGAAGTACCAAGGACAAGTGTGTCAAAGGCCGCGAGACCTTTCTCGCAATTCGGGAGCTGGCAAAGATACGTTCCTCCTGCCGGGTGCTCCGATCACAGGTGGCCGTATCATGGTATCCCGACTCTGATCTCCATCAGTGACATGACGACGAATACTTTGGTTTAATCAGAACTCTAATGTATGGCTGAGTACAAAACCAAGACGAGTCCCCCTTTTCCCGTCGGTTGAAAACAATTCTGGAGAATCCTGGCCGCCCTTCTTTCCCTCGGTCCCCTCATTCACGACGCTGCAGGTCCGTCCCACCACACTCTCTCCCGATCCTAAAGTTGGCAGCTGCACGCTGCACATGTCACGGAGGGCCCAGGCACGCAACGCGAGGCGTCCCGGTGCCGTCGAGGTCCCTTTCCTCGTCCAAGGACGCTCGCCGAGACGGACTCACACACGACACAAACCCGCGTCGGCAAAAGGCGGGTTCCAGCTGCGGCGTAGTTGTCAATGGGAGCGCTAAGTCCGTGGTCCGGAGCGCGAGAGTTTGGCGCTCCTTTCACTAAACGGACAGGAGTGCCACCGCAGACCGACACTCGACCGCGCTCTTCGTGCACCGAGAATTTCTCGGAGCGCGAGTGACTTCTTCGCGCTCCGTGACGTCACGTTAACAAACAAGATGGCTGCGCTGATGTTTAGATCGTCGAGACGAAAAGCGTTACCGGACCGCTGCCCGTTTTCAGTTGATTAGTGCCTATAATCCAGCAGGTAAAAACAATTTGATTTAAAAGCCAAGACAGCAATTAGCGTTCCAAAAAAGGTTTGTTCGTGCATCCCGCCTGAAAAAGAAATTCATCTATCAAACGGTAGCCTGCCGATAGCACAGCGACAGAGAAGTTGTTGAGGTGAGGAGACATTCGGACCGCTCTGTCCCTTTTATCATGCTTAGCCCAGCGAATAAAGATACTTCGATTTGAAAGCCGAAACATCAGTGAGCGTCGAGGAAAAGGTTTGTTCGTGCGTCTTGCCTGACAACGAATTGATCTATCGAACGAGCGTGCCGATAGCTCGGCGACAGAAAAGTTGTGATGAAAAGACAGTCAGACCGCTGCCCTACTTAGAATGCTTAGCCCAGCCGCAGCGAATAAAGATTAGATTGGAAAGCCGAAACACCAGTTAGCGTTGCGGGAAAGGTTTGTTCATGCATACCGCCTAAAAACGAATTGACGTGCCATCGAACGACGGTGTGCCGGTATCGGCGTAGCTTCCGTCTCGCTGCGCCACGGAACCGATGGAACAAGGTAATCTCTGACAAAGTTGAGGGTTTCCTGCGTCGACGAGCGGGTCCAAGAGTGTTGTCTTTATTTAAACAGGAACAGCACGCATGGTCAATAAATAGATCGGCCAAGGATAACCTTCGTCATATGTGCACGAAGCGAATCTTCAAACCTTTCAGGAATATTAAAACGTTCGTAGAAACTTCATAACGTCGCCGTCTCTTTTGCTTTAGACTCTGCCGCTCTACACCGGCCTAATTATTTACCTTCGAAATATTTTCGGCTTCTGCCACCCGTATTCACGGTCGGAAGGAGCTCGTGTGGCTCGTCGATAGTTTCTGACCGTGTTCCAAAACTTACTCGATCTAACTCTAGGGTAAAGGTGGTTATCGAAAACCTACCCGCGTCCAGCGTTTGTCTATTTTTGTTGTCCCGTGACATAATCCTCCAGGATAACTCGGATCCATTCCAGTAGGTTTGGAACGCAGCCTCGGTGTGTCGCGCTCTTGTATACGCTATGCGCCGTTCAGTTGCTGCGCTCGGAGTTTGAAACTCGCAGCGTCGGAGTAGGAGTAAAGGAGCGCCGACTTAACGCGCCCAATCCTACTCCGACGCTCCGAGTTTCATACTCCGAGCTTAGCAACTAAACGACGCATGCGCGTACAGGAGCGCGACACACCGAAGCTGCGTTCCAAATCTACTCGAATGGATCCGAGTTGACAACAAAAATAGAGGAACGCTCGACGCGGGCATGTTTCCGAACGCTATAGGGTACCGAAACTTTTCCCTAGATTGAGATCGAGTAAAGTTTGGAACACGGCCCGAAACTATCAACGAGCCCCTCGAGCTCTTTCCGACTTAGCGGTTATGACGAACCCGGCTCCTCCTGGATACGGGTGGACAGAAGCCGAAAATATTTCGAAGATAAATAATTAGGCCCGTGCGGAGCGGCAGAGTCTAAAGCAAAAGAGACGGCGATGTTATGAAGTTTCTACGAAGGTTTTAATATTCCTGAAAGGTTTGAAGACTCGCTTCGTGCATATATGTGGAAAGTTACCTGGCCGATCTATTTCTTGACCGTGCCTGCTGTTCAGATTTAAATGAAAGATAACGTTCTTGAACCAGGTTCTCGACGCGGGAAACCCTCGAATTTGTCAGAGATTGCGTGGTTCCGCCTCGCAGTGCGAGACGGAAGCTACGCCGATACCAGGCACCCCGTCGTTCGATAGCACGTCGTTTTAAGGCGGTATGCAGGAACAATCCTTTTCCGCAACATTTAACTGATATGTTTCGGCTTTCTAATCCAAGCATCTTTATTGGCTGGGTTAAGCATTGTAAGAGGGGCAGCGGTTCGAATGTGCAAATGGGAATTAAGAATACCAATTTTTTTATCGCGACGTCACAGCAACCGTGGCCGTCTAGCGGGCACTACACAAGACTCATACGTGCGTTCTATACAAGTAGCAGACTCTCAAAAAGCAGTGGCGTAGCTCCGTGACAGGGCGCCCGCTTCGCAAGCAGCGATGCGCGACCTGCAGCCTGGATCGAATCATGAGAGCAGCGCGGCGATCTTTTTCGAGCAGTTTGACAATATCGACGACGAACGCCGTACTATACGACAACAACGGACGTCATTTCCAGTGGTGAGAAGAGCCCCCAAAGAGGATAGGCATAGGGTATACGCTCTGGGCGGCCAGATCGAGCAGGGGGCCGTTCCTTCCAAGGCGCCATGCATGCTGCCGCCGAGGAAGGCGAAACCGGTCGCACCGGAACAAGGGACGACCGGGGTCGCGGGAGGCCAGGGACAGACAGCGCGTGCCGCACGCGCCGCCATCCGAGGCAGGTGCCAGCCACCCAGAAGGCAAGGCCCGCTATACGCTTTCCCCCGAACGTCATCACTAGAGTATAGCCACGCGACGCCGGCTAGCTACTTGTCGTTTCAGCTTGGGTCCAGACGCAGGCGATGCTACAAGCGCGAGCTCCGGGCTTCCAGCGTCCCTGCCAAGCACGCGCGCTCGTGCAGTGCAGGCACTGTTCAGGGCCACACGCTCGTGCTTGTAGCATCGGCTGCGTCTGGACCCAAGCTGAAACGAAGTATAGCTCGCGTTGCCGCACGCTCGCGTATTGCAGCGTCTCCTAGGCAACGGGTACGACCTATACTCTCGTAGAGTAGCAAAGTTGAAAGCTGGGCTAGTTGGTGTAGCGCTAAACATAATGTAGGTGAAACAGCGCAGAACGACTAGAGGGAAGGAACAAACAAGACGGGACAGGCGTTTGTTTACTCTCGTAGATATTCATGCCTGTTCGCCACCTGGGGCAGTGGGGGAAGAGGGGGGGGGGGGGGCTATCCGCTAACAATGACGTAATGCGCCGGCCTTGTCTTAGAGGTGCTGTTGGTCGAAGGAGGCCTTCCTCATACGAGGAAGGCCTCAGACAGCGTGTGCACACTGGCCTTTGTACGGTGTATCGGCAGTGTGAGGGCGGCCTTTCAGGGTGTTCCAGCTTTCAATTCAACTAAGGGAGCCGAAAGGGTGTAGCTGCAGCCTCCGCAACAGCCTCTTTACACCCGTCAGATAATGAAGAGTGTCGCACTCAACGGCGCCCTACTTCGGAATTGTGAAGGGCTCACACGCGCAAAAAGCCACGCGAATAAAACGCAAACTTTGAAGCACAAAAAAAAAAAAGATATTAAAGCTTTGCACAACTTTTTTTTAACGAACCGCGGGCTGGTATTTATTGCAATTACATCTTTCTTTTTTCCCTTTTTTTAAACGCGATGGTATACTTCTTTATTAACGTGCACTAAATTCCGTGGTTTCTCATAAGTCTCATGAAACGATGTTGCAATGTTCCACATTCCGTTCTATTTCAGGCAGTCTTTTGTTGTTGTCTTTCCCCACATATTTGCGCGATAAATACAAACCCAGAGATCGCTTTAAAAAAAAAAACAAACCCTCGGTTGCTTTTCGCTTTAAAATTTTCGCGATTTTCGCGTGGTTTTTTGCGCATGTGTGCGAGAAACAACCCTTTCATTGCGAAGAAGGGTGCTGTTCCGTGGAACAGCCTCCATTTTCCGAGGAGTGTGAAAAGGCTGTTCCAGAGACGTGGAATCAAAAGAGAGCTCTCGAAAGTGGCGCAGCATTTCCGCCGCTTCCAACTGTCCCAAGGAAAGCCAGCGGTGCACCGCGGCCAGCCGAGGTCACGCTCTCCTCCCCGAAATAGTTCCGCGAGCGATTGAGACCTGCGCCACGGAGCCTTCGACACGAGAAAAAGAAGCGCTCGCCTGACTCCCGAGCGATTTCCAGCGCCGCAACGAGGAACTAGAACAACCTATAGAGGGAGCACGTGAAAGCTGGGGGAATGACAACACTGCTCTGCGTAACGATTTAACAACAAGTATTCATATGCAAAAAAAAAAAGAGAAGACATTCAAATTATCGCGGCGTTATCAGTTGCACGCTTCCACGCGATCCACCACTTCCAGACTTCCGCTTTTGGAGAGCAATTTGCACCCGACCATTCCAACTGCCGCAGTCCATTCTTCCTTATCCTACACACTAGAGCGATAGGCTACGGTAAAGAGTCTCTCCGTTGCCGATGTGCGAAGTAGCAAAACGATATTGCCCCGAGGCGAGCAAGTGCTCGAAAACACATCCTTGGCGCATCGGAACGCAAACAGGGGCACGTCAATCAAAGGCAACAGAGAAACCGTAGAGAAGGCGCAATGACGAGACAGCCAAGCTTATTGGCTCAGGTCGGGGGAAACAAACGCACGAGGAGCACCAGGAGCATTACTCTCGTCACCAGCCACTCGTACACATATGCGGTATAAACGACGGAAAATATAATAATTTATCCAACGGGCAAATTGTAAAAAAAAAATTCACAGGGTCCCTTACGCTGTCCTTAGGACGACTTGAAGGCGAAAGCCCAAGAGCCGATGCATAAAAGACACACACATGATTTACTCGCAGAGTCATCCCCCTTAATGTGCTGAGGCATCCTTCTCAATGTGCTGAGTCATCCTTCTGAATGTGCTGAGTCATCATCTTAATTCGCTTAGTCATCCACCGCATGGTCACGTAAAAGGTTAGGTACCTTTCGTGTCGCCGACGTGTTTTCGCTCAAGGACTTTGAAGGTCGACTGAACGATGAGACATATAAGGCTCTCGCCTTAAAAATTAGAGGGAAGGCAAAACGAGCCAACACCACCTAGACAAGCAGAAGGCCTCCTTACCGTCATCAGAATCAGATCGATCGAGGCCTGAGATTGGGCACGAGTGCTGCGTCAGTGTTCGGCCGGGGCTCGTGTTCAATCGGCACGTCCAAGGTCGGGCCCAACAGCCGAGGTTAGCGCGATCCGACTCCGATGACGTTTCATGAAGAATGCGGAGGCTTTGAGGTGATGTTGGTTCCGAGCACGGGTGCTGGTTACGCTTATATCCTGAACGTCTTCTATTGGCGCGACGACGGCAAAATAATGTTTACGCCCACACTCGAAGCGACGAAGTTCAAGATGGCGGCGCCCTTTTGGAAAAAGTGTGTACCTAAAACTCGGGAAGTCCCGCTTTTAATAGCAAATATCCCCAATTGCGGCCGCTCCGCACTCGGCTCCAAAATGGCGGCTTCCACAAAATAATCGTAAAATAAAAAAAAATTACAACGAAAAAAAATATATATGTATTTCCCACGCGCGCGCAGGCCCTTTTATCTTCGGCGTTTTTCTCTCCCTCTTCTCACCTCCTTCCTTCTTTTTATCTGCGACGTAATCGATTATAACATTTAGGAGCTTTGTAAGCGACATTTCTATAACATTTAATAATGGCATTCGGAAAGCATGTTTTTTGGAGTCCGGTGTGATGTCGCCTTCCGGCTTTTTAACCTCCCTCGAAAAACATGGCGGCGCTCGGCACATGCACTAAGAATAATAAGTGTGTTGGGGAATCAGAGAAAGTTGTCCTTTCTAGGTGCCCGACGACCTCTCAGACTTTGAAAAGGAGATCGTCAAACGGTCCAAACAACTGAGTCTGTGTACAGTATACCGGTTGTGACTCCGCCGGGGCAGCCTTTCACGCAGAACCGGCGCGACGTGGCCCCTCACGAAAGTCCACTCCGAGTTCCCTTCGACCTCACACCGTTTCAAAGAATTGGAGATCGCTGAAAGGGCCCTAAAAGAGCTCTTTTACACCTCGCCCTGTGTGCTTCTTTCTTTGTCCGTGTTTTTTAGGCGTATTTACCAGCATGCGAAAGTGAAGCGATCGTCTGCTCACAAGCAATAGGCGGTAGCGCACGGAGGAGAGCGGTGGATCCCTGGACGCGGCCGAACACGACACTTCGGGGTCCGGACGGTTCGGAGGCGTCCGAGGAACTCGGAGTTGCAGGACGACTCAGTCTTTGACGTCACTGCACTGGCGCGGATCGCGCGGGAACTTCCAATTCTGCTTTGGGAAAATGTTTCTTTACTTCGCAAAAGCCGAGTTCCCAAGTTTCGAATGTTGAGGGTGATGTCCAGGCATCGATTTCAATAAATAAAATAATAAAAAATAATATTTTATTTTATTTATAATAATGAATAATAGATTTTAAAAAAACAGCCGACGCTACGAACTTATAGGACCAATGAGACAGCGTCCAACCCGCGAGTCAGTGGACCTCCTTTTGTTTATGATTGATGGAGAAGTGATAGAACACGTAGAGAAACATGAAGAACACCACGATGGTGCCCTTTTGACGCTCTCTGATGGGTCCCATCAGCTCGCAGGGGCGGACACCTATGTATAAATGTAAAAAAAGAAAAGTGCTAAAGAAACAAGACTAGCAGACGTCCGCGATTGTTGAAGTCCTAGAGGTGCGCGAAAAACGGTTTGAGGCGAATAGCGCAGCCCCATCCGTAGTTTCAACACTGCAAAGAGACGCTGAGGTCTCCCGAGCACTGTAAAGGCTACGAATGACGCGGCGCTTTTCGATTCAAACGACTCTTGGCTAGAGCTGTGCGAATACCGGTTTACTTGACCCGCTATAATGGATATTGGAAGGTTCCCACATGCAGGTCAAATTATGGGCAGCAAATGCTTCGGTATTTAATTCCAAAGCTTCTAAACAACTTTGAAGAAGAAAATAGAAATATAGAAACGATATCTCCTAAAGAGTTGCGTAACATATTTTTACATATTTAAGCGTTCTGTGTCTTGTTTCTGTAATCCCATTTGATAATGTATAATTTTCTGTATATGATTCTTTTTTTTTTTTTTTCATTGCACGAAAACTGTGTGTTCAAAGGCTGCCGATGGGGCTGAGGGCTAGTCAAGCTTCTTGCTGAAGCTTTTTTCCTTTTGCTCCACCATTTCTTTAAATGGAAATAAAGGTTATTATTATTATTATTACTATTATTAATCCAAAAGCAAAGCGTCAACCTCCACAGTAAAGAGAAAGGTCACTACAACCGTTTTTCTTTTTTTTAAAGTGTCAGAGCTACCCATGAGGTTGCGCTATTCGGGGATGCCACGACAACCGGTTTTCTAAACAGTGTTAGAGGGGCACTGCGCTATTCGAATGGAACCGGTATTCACACCGATCGTGTTAAGGGGTCTACTCGACGAACTGCGAAGGCTACGAATGACGCGGCGCTATTCGATTCGAACGTACTCTTCGCACGTACCTAAACCAAAAAAGGGTTCGGGAGAAGACTGTGCCTGACCTTGAAGGCCGCGCAGGACCACTCTTCAGGCGGGGGCGGCCGGACCGCATCAGTGGCGTATCCGTGAGCGGCGCACGTCCTCAGGCCCACACCGATCGAAGCCGAGTCGCGCGGCGTTCCAGGGTGACATCAGCGAAATCCCCCCGAAAGGCGCCGAAGAGCGTCCAAGACGCCTCCCCGCCGCGAGCCGCCTACTCCACTTTTCCCAAGTCGCACGGGCCAAACGACGATGACTCAGGCACCCACTCGATCCAGCGGTATACGCACACACCCTCGACGAGCAAAGACGAGCAGCAGGCACGTCGCTCACAAACGCCCAGTTCCGAGGCAAGACGCACACTAGCCTCTTCTGCGGGGACACGGCCGATGCCGCCAGCGGAAAGGGACAACAATGAGGAGGAGGGCTCGCAAAGCGCTCTCCGCACCCTTTCCCTCCGTGCCTTTATTACGGGAGCAGTGTCCTGCGAGAAACTCGAATTAGAAAGAAAGCGCCCCGGGAAAGCCCCCTCCCGGTCTGAAACACGGCAAGCGATGAACCGGTTCGCGAGAACCGAAACACACGTCTCGTGGTTCGCCTTCCCCCCAGATCATCGTCTCGGCCGCTGCTGTGTCTGACGGGATAATCGCGAGAAGGCGCAGCCGCCGCATCCTGAAGAAAACAATTATTTCGGTAACAACTTTGCTGGTCGCATGTTTTCCAACCAAGGTATCCGAAGCAGCACTCAGTGACGGTTCGCGAGGAAATCCAAAACCAGCAAGAAAAAAACCCATTAAACCCGTAACAAAAACGTGGAAAAAAAAGAAAAAGAAAGAAAAGATGACAGAACGTGCGACAGCAAAACGAGCAAAACATATCGCGAGGAGGAAGGGTTCAAGGTGAAGCGGCATTCGCAGGAAAGAGGAATGCACCTTCGCAACGAGGCAACAATAAATAAGGTGCTCACGTCAACCACCGCCGTTACAGACAACCAAAAGGCGAGCCTTTGCTGAGTCAATACAGCATAGAAGACAAGGCCGGCCGCAAACCCCCCCCCCCTGGCGTCATCCCTAGTGGATCCACGCAGCACCGCTCAGCTTGCGACAGCGCGAATTGTACGCGACGACGCCGAGGCGTACTTGTCTGCAGCTTTGCGGCGTGTCCGGTAGAGCTTCAGCGCTTTTGCCGCGTGGGGCGAGTCGGAGATCCACCGACGATGACGTCATCCACAGGCCTTGTCTTCAATGTGGTGTTGGAGGAGCCCGGCGCGCACGACTCGAGCCAAGAAAAAGGCCATTTTTGGCACGCGAGCCAAGGATGCAGAGGGCAACAGCACCCGGCGGTGCCGCTGCCCGCTGCCAAACGCACAAGTAGAGCCAAGTTGTTCCTAAATAAGAAACGACCCGAGACTGCCGAAGATTCTCAAACTTGGTAAATATTCGACGGCCAACGAACTTGAGCGCATAGTAGACGAAGCGAGTGAAAAAGAGTACGCTGCGCGACATTGGTTGTTGTCCCTTGGAAGAAAAAAAGACCGTCGGGTGTTTGTAGTGACACTGAACATCGGGTAGATTGTGTAAAATGGTAACGTGTGTACGCTTAGACGGTGGGAAGTTGGTCAGCCCGAGTATGTCTTCTTCGTCCTCGTGTAAAGGCGCTACCATGCCCTTGACATCACACTAGCCCAGCATTCTGCATCGATAAGTCCAAGTGGACGTCCGGTGTCTCCGATGTAGATGAGAAATTTAGCCAGTGCAGTAGCCTTGGGTCGTCACTAGTCTATAGCCTACGGACGTCACTAACGATGACCGTCCGGCCTCTGGCTGTGACTCACACGGTAGAATGCCCTCTTTGGCGAGTCTTCTCTCTGCCTCTCCCGGGGTCGCCTTCGGCGTGCATCACTCGGTAGTGAGACAGGAACTCACACCAAAATGACGCTCATATCCAAACCGAAACGGGTCGGGGTGCAGATCGTTAAAGGGACCATGAAATACATTTTGGGCTGGGATAAATTGGGATTTTCATAATGGCATATCGCTCGGTGCGCCGAAAGAAAATTAGTACACGAGGGTAGAAAGCCAAAAGCCTGCTTTTCGGTACGAAATTTTGAAAACTGACTATTTCTTACCTCGTTTTCTTTTTTCGAACGCTTTTTTTTTTTGCGGCACGTTAGCCAAATTCAGCTCACGCGTTGGACACCAGCAGCGCGTCACTCGGACGTAACGTGCTCGTCAACAATCAATCCGTTGACGAATATTTCCATTCGCGTTTGTGGCCAAAAGTGACGTGACGGCACTTATTGGGCTAGCTAATGACAAGTTCTGTGGTGTGCTTACACAGCAAGGTTTAAGCTACCAGTCATCGGATCCGGTGCCCAAGCCCGTCACGACCACGTGACATCTCATTTCGCCTTTGATTTGAGGATTAAAGCCAAGGAGGAAGAATGGAAGGATGAGAACAATGAGAAGGGCAGGGAGGAAGGGTCGAGTCCAGCGCGCTTCCATCCTTAACGGCGTCTCGTGAGCCTAGGCACGACGTAAGAGACGACCTGCACTTCTCACCTTGTCAGCAGAAACTTTTAGTAGACCGTATACTCACAAAGCCTGGCAGTTCGACGACAGAGCAAGAGAGTGCCCGCTCGCACATTTGGAGCGCGACGATCTGGTAGCACAGAGCCTTTCTCGGGGAACCTGGACGTCAGCGAACAGCTTTTGCAGCGGCGAGGACCCGAAACACACTTGTTCGCTCGGGAGAAGTGCGGTTCGGCGTCTCGCCGCAGCGGGGCGCCAGTCACGTGCCTCTCCTCTCCATCCGTTGTCTGCCGCTCCACCTTTTCCATTTCGGCGGCCGCTTCTCGTGGCGATCTGCCAGGCTTTGTCAGTATAATATTGGAAGCTATGGCTTTTGGCAATAACTGCAGTCTCAGCTTAAACGGAGTATAGAAGCTTTGCCGCGTCCGTGCGTGGCGCCGCCATAGCCGACCTTCAGTTTTTGTTTCCTCTTATTCCGTTCACTTCATAATTACCATAGCAGGCTAGGTTCTACTGTGTCCTTCTGCCCAGCATCTGCCTTTGTGGAGGCTCGTCAACGAACGTTTCAGTGGCTCGGCATCTCGGTAAGACAAGAGAAGGTCAGCAACGGCGTCTGTACTCTAGCGCGTGAGTAAAGCGTCTCTATATAGAGCTACCCTTTGTTAGCGCGAGCTCGTGCCGTCACTTGGAAGCAGTGTTGGACAAGATATTCGATAAAAGTATTAAAGTTAAGTTACTAAATACCTGCTTCATAAAGTATTTAAAATACTACTCAAATTACTTTCACTATAAGGTATCTTGAGTAGAGTACAAATACTTAGAAATGTAATTCAATTACTTTTGAAGATAATTCCTATTGCGTAATTTGTGTCAACGTCAGTGACAAACACAAATAGACAATAGCGCAAATCTGGTTTACCAGAATGGTTTATTAGCACGCAACAGTACAAAAGGGGAAAAAAACATCGTAGGGTTATTTTATGCAGTTCAACTATAAGGAGCAGAATATCATTGATGCAATTTACAAAACATTTCTGGGACAAAAAAAAAAAAGGCGTCGCTCAGGTATAGTGACATCGCTGAATATCACGTCCTGCGGAGCACCTTAGACGCATCGTTTAACAACAATCCATATTCCCTCTATAGGGAGTTCGCTAAGAACGATCTTGGGATACGGAAATGAGTGAATGGATAACAAAGAGAGCCCGCATAATAGCCACGGCACTGGTCGCAGCTTCTTCAAGTCGGTTGCGTTCAGAAAGGCACTCAACCTTGGGGGACGCTTTGTTGGCTTCTTGAGATGTCATCCTGCCCGTAGTTCGTTTCGTGTCCTGTTCTCTGTTTATCAATGTTCGCTTACCGACAGTGTTCGCGTGAGCAATAAATGCTAGACTAACGAGAAAAAAATTTCGAGGTTTCGCCGTAGCGGAGTTAAATATACAAAAAAAAAGGTGTATTCTTTTTGTGTCCATTTCCCATTTCCTCCTCTTTGTTATTTTCTTGACACTGAAGTCTGCAATGTTGTCGTGGGTCATTTCCCGTTCTGCGTTGCGCTTCAGTGTGGCTATTTTTACTTCCGAAAAACCACCCCTTTTGTTTTGAGGATTTTTTGGGGGAAACTCTAGGAAACAAAAAGGCGCCTTTAAAAAGGTGAGGGGAAGAACCTTCATTGCTACGAACTTTGGGCTGAAATATGAATAACAATCGTCACAAAAACGATTTTTTCGCGAGCTCAATCTAAGTCACCGTAGGTTATCGGAGCTAGCAACAGTATTTGGTTGCTCGAAAAAATGTTCACGTTTGCTCGTGCCACGCCCACGCCACTTCATCCCGAAAAACTCGGAAAATGGCGGAATGTCAAAAATGTATTTGAGAAAATGAGTACAAGATACTCAGAAATGTACTTAAAATAGAGTATCAAATACTCTCGATCAAAAGTATTTGCAAGATACCAAGATACTTCAAAAAGTATTTAAAATACAGTATCTTCAGTAGAGTATTTGAGATAGGCACAAGTCTGCTTGGAAGCATGGATGGAACCCGCACCCGCTGGGCCCGCTTTCCGCAGCGTACGGTACAAACTGTGACTATGCGACGAGAGGGACGTCATGAACGCCGTGCTCTGCTTGAAACGATTGGTGGGTACACGCAGACAGACATGTAGCCAGGATTTGGATTCCAGGGGGGGGGGGGCGCCAATGACAAAATGCTGTATGAGGGGAATGGGGGAGAGGAGCCCCAGCAAACCGGAAGATCTCGCCCCCCCCCCCCCCCGCCCCCCGCCCCATGAATGCGTGCCTGCACGCAGAGCTATACTCGTTTACCCTGAAGCTGAGACCAGAAGCTCTGCCTTCAGCGCGAGCTTTCTGCCCTTGCTAACACAAGTGTGGACGCGCACGCATGCGCAACCAAAGCACTGCGGAAGCCAGCGAGTTCGCCCTGAAGGCGAAGGCGGAGCCTTTAGTCTCAGCTTAAAGGGGCCCTGCAAGGACTTTTTTACTGGTTCTTAATTTGGACCCAACTTGAGCGCACGGCACGTAGTAACTTAATGAAACTTTTCTTTTCTCGAAATTCGCTTTATTTTAAAGGTTAAGGCAAATTAAAATTACACAAACAAGCAAAAAATAACCTCCCTCATGACGTCCTTGGTTGCTTGAGTGGCCGTGAACTTGACGAGGGGTATTGAGCTCAGCGAGCGCTCACGGCTGCCGCATTCCGCGTCGACGTCTCAAGAGGGCGCCACTAAAGCATATTACTGGCTCGGCTGTATGAAGCGGGCAGCCAGGGCGGCTCGCATTGCGTTTGCTGCGCGATTCGGCATGAGACTTCATTGGCCACAAACGACAGCAAACACGGGGCAAAGATCAGTTCAGAACGGGAGTCACTTCGCGCTGCCATACCGACAAAAGGCCAAACCGCAAGCGAAAGCTTCTCGCCGAAGGCCTTGGGAACGCTCTGAACCGGTCGGATCCTCCAGTCAATACGACCGCAGCGCCGCCGCGTACATCCAGGACCTTTCGACGCTCGCCGCTCGTTGGTGCCTGATCCCACTACACTTTTCTAGTATGCGCCGCCTTTTTACCGCTTGCGGCGGGTATGTGTCGACGGGTCATTTCTTGCTTCCGCACTTTCTAAACTGCATTTGTTTCTTCTCTGGTCTAAAATAGTGAACAAAAACTACTTTTATAAATATTCAAAACTGTTTGCGCCACTTATATTTTGTATTTCGACTAAAAAGAAGCTTTAAGCGGCTCTGACCGGTAGGTAGCCCGGGAAGGCGCTCGGCCCAGGGTCACCAGGTGTTTGGTGTCATCCAGCCTTCTACGCCCAATGTCTCAGCATTTAATCGCGCATCCGGAGTCGACCACGCTCGAGCGCGTACGGCTAATGCAGAGACGCCATTTGGCGCCCAGTCACGCACCGAGTGCGCGAGAGCGTCACGCGCTGTCAGTGCAACAATGGATGTCTTCACCCTGAGACAGACATATGCAGGCACCCTAATACGTCGCACTGATACTTCATCTCACCTTAGTATGGACTATTGTTAGCCGCGCGTGCTAAAAGCGCGAGCTAGTTGCTTCGAATGAAGCCTCGACGGCTGAACGAGCCGCCGGAGTGCTCCAGTCAAGGCAGTCCAGGCCAGCCGCTCGCGCTAGCACAGCATTCGCGGTTAGTCCATGCTAAGGTGAGACGAAGTATACTTACTCTCTCCGTGCCCGTTGGCTTGCCCGAACCCCAAAAGACGTGGAAACCGCAAGAAAAGGTAGACGCTTAAATATTATTGCAGGGCCTCTTTAAGGGTAACTGCGAAAAAAAAGTGTATTTTTAAACAGCCTAATTAGGACAAGCATGTCACAAAACAATTTTTCCGCCAAAGCCGCGTATCATTGCGCAGGACTGATTTTGGCTTGCGGCTACTCACCCGTTTTGAATCGCGCGCCCGAAGTTCGATTACGTCACAGAGTCTCGCACACGTCACGGGTGACGCATACCAGCCACTCCGCGGGCGTCGAAAGAGCGGGAGCTCGAATGCGGAAGGTTGGGACCCGACTAATTACGTTCTGTGGCGTAAATATTGCTAGAAAGATTTGTTTTTTCGCGGAAGATTTGTTTTGGCGCATGCTTGTCCCAACTAGGCTGTTTAAAAAAGCACTTTTTTCTCTTTGCGGATTACTCCTCTTTAGGGGTGAACGGAGTATAGCTTTGCCCTTGTCTCTCACTTTTGAACGCGTTCGATTGTCAAACGCCAGCGTTCCGCGTTCGAGAAAGAGTGAGGAAGAAACAAATGCTGGAGCTAGCTTTACGTCTACCCACTATACTCGTTGCGGTCAGAGCACGGCGTTCCTGACGTCTCCTTTCCTCCGCTTCTCGTCGCGTGAGCCTCTCCAGTGCAGGGCTTCTGGCCGGTACTATCTTTATCGTTCGCGCGTGTGGCGCGTGATTTGCCCGCTTTGTCAAGCGACGAACATGGGCTATAGATTCTAAACAGTGAAAGAGTGTAAAGCGGGAGCTCGTTCCTTCATTTTGAGTGTGGGCTGCGCAGACGCCAGCAAGGCCCGCAACCCATGGCGTATGATTTCTGGATAGGCCCGTTGCTCCGCGTCCGCAAGACATATCGGCTGCACCATCCACGCGATACAACCATAAAAGGCGGCGCTGTATTCTCCGATTATGCACGAGCAACGTTCGAATACAAGCAATCTGTCAAAATCTGTCCATGCGCAATATTAAAACGTACTAAAATATTTAAAAAATTATCCATTTTGCGGTTTTAGCGTACCATCAAACATTCCTTTCAGCTTCATTATTTGTATCGCTTTCTTTCATAGCCTCCGTGAGCATGCATGTTTCACTTTACGTGAAAGCGAAGCCGAGGGCTACAAGCAAAAGCATCTTCCTTCGAACGATGCTCGCACTGCACGAGCGCGAGTGCTTGGCAGGGACGATGGCTCGGAGCTCGCTCTTAATTTGTAGCCCCGGCTCACCTACGCTACGCTTGCACTTACTCACGGCGAGAAATTTGCGTATCGCCACTTAGTGGCGTTTTTTCCATAACCCAGATTGTGGATACTTCAACTTCTCTGCTGGTGCAAGCACGCGCAATGCCAGTAATTGGGGTTGTGTGGATATTTAGACAGCGTGTAGTTGGTCAGCCATTTAAAAAGTTGCGACGAGTCACCTCACGCTGTAGATGAGCAATTTAGCCAGTGCAGTACAATCGCTAGCCTGGGGTCTTCAACGTGCAACCACGCAGTAGTGATACGCGATCCGGCACGCGCGGTACGATGCTCATCCAGATCGAAAACGGACAGGGCTAAGTCTAGGCGCTCAATAGAGAGTTTAGTAGATCGCTCCACGACGACTCCGATAACGATACCCGATACTAGAGAGTTTTAGTAGAATCGTTCCGATACCTCCGATACCCCCGATAACGATACTATATATATAAGCGCGAAGGCGGAGGCAGAGTATCGGGTATCGTTATCGGAGTCACCCCGGAACGATCTACTAATTCTTAATCTGCCTCCGCCTTTGCGCTTGCACATTCAGTATCGTTATCGGGGTATCGGAGGTATCGGAACGATCTACTAAAACTCTCCCGTGTCCTTCTGTTTAGGGTGATGCCGCCGCTTGTAGTACCCGATGCCGACAGCACGCGCTCGCGTCGGAAAATACAAAGAAATCGACGAAAACAAAATGTCGCCATAGCATAGTCAGCGCCACAGACGCGTGCAGGGAACGCTCTTTCACGCGCTTCTGGACAAAAAAGCAAAATAAAAGTGTGGGACAAAATGGCCGGATGACTCCACCCTAAGCAAAGCGCGCATGAAGGCACCCTAGGCTGGCCACTGAACCCAGGATCCCTGGGTTCTGCAGCGCGAGCTGGCTCCACGTGTTCCGAGCTGCTGCGCTGCCACTCGGCCACCGATCCCCCTACGCGCAATGCCAAGCTTCTACGCACTATGAAATTAAACACAGGCGCGCGGGTAGCACGTACAGAGACCACAGTCAGTAAACAGAAGCGCCCCATTCGCGACCTGTGCCGACCTGCGGCCTGCGGGGACGCCACTATCAGGCAAACATGGCGGTCGAATCCAGGTCGTGCCAGTGCCACAGCTGCCAGCTCAACGCACAACGCTGGGGCATCAGCGAGGCGGGAACTGAACTCCAAACGGTTCGCCCCGCTTTTTTATCTCTGCACGTTTTCGGACCTCCGGCGATGTGTTGGGGCAAGCCGAGCTTCCAGAGGCTTGACGTTCTTCGAGGAAAGGACTGCCCACTGTCCTTCCACTGTGCTGATGAACGTTGAGAAACGCAGAATGTCTGGCTCACGCGGTTCCATAGGTCGCGTGCAGAGCAGCCTGGGCCACTGGGCGATACTACGGTTACGACTCTAGACACCGGTGAGAGACTGTTCTGTCGCGCAATCCACCGACAACATGCGCAAAACACGGAAGCCAGAAGAGAGAAGCAGAAATCGCGAAAGCGGACCGCAGGTCCGGCCAGTTCAGCGTTTTCCCGCCAGGGTGTCGTTCATTTTGCTGGAGTCGCGAATAGGGTGCATTCACTGGCGGCCATATCCGTGTGCGCTACTGCTGAGCACGTGTTGATGGCTAGCTTCCACAGTTATTTTGCAACGTGCACCCCGCACCATCAAGATTGCCGGTCTTGAGAGCCTATAAATGTGAGCTCGTTCTGAGCATGCGCCTTAAACAGTGACCCCAAATATGGCGGCCAGTGAATACCCCATAGCTGAGCTTCTGCACAGCAAATAATAAAACGGAGCGTAAAAAAAATAAAAAATTGCAGGAAGCATAATGACGCATGTTCGAAACGCGAGGCACAGATGTTTTACTTCGCTCTGCTGGAGCGATGTTCAAAACTTGAGGGCTACGGGCCTATCGCGAGCGTAGGAGAAGCTCCAAGAGCGCGATTCGGGCTTTCACCATCGCTGCCAAGCACACGCGCGCTCGTGCAAGTGCAGGCATCGTTCGGGGCAACACGATCGCGCTCGTTGCTCGCTGCTTTCAACGCAGCCGAGTGCGAAGGATGCACACCTTCGAGATCCGCCGCTGTGCTCCAAGGTCACAGATGAACGTGCGATACATGTTCGCCGATAAGAGCGCGTGCATGCCACATCGAAGAGCAGCCGAGCATGGTCTTCTCTGGCGGAGGCAAGTTCGTCTGCTTCTCGCGCGGGGGTAGCGGTGACGTCAGAACGCCGAGCCCCGATCGGCTGATCGCGGTCCCCTATCTGAGCGTCGTCTGCGTCCTTTGTGGCACCGTCTGCTCGCAACGTCGTCTGCGTCTCTCTTACCTTTTCCTGCGACTTTGCACCGTGGAAGAGGCCAGATTCTGGCACTATCTTTACGCCAAAAAATATGCGTAAGACCGCTGAACTTAAAAACAAATTCGTAAGTTTTGCGCAGGTTACGACAAAATCCTACGACAGCTCCGAAGCTACGCGCTGATGTTACGATCAAATCAGCATGGCCGACAGCGTCGCGGCCGTGACGACCAACAGACGTTTATTTTTCTACGTTGCGCCGCTCTCGCGTCCCGACTTCAAGCAGCAAGAAAAAAGTAAAAGAGTGCCCTGAGACCAGACCACGACGAACAGAGAACGCTGGATCCAGAAACGCACGTGGAGAAAGCTCCAGCGGCCACGATTCCAACCGACACCGACCCAGCGAATCCCGGCAGATAGGCCTAGCAGCCACTCCGGGACTCGGTGACCGTCTGCCCACGACCGGCTGGCGTGCTGAATGGAATGTGCCCGCGCGACCCTTGTGAGACCCTTCCGCGTATTATACTGTGATCGCTTTCTCGGCCTCAATTTTAGATTAAGAGGTCAATCTCTTCCTCTTTGTCATCTCCTTGTTTTCCGAGGCAACGGCGACTCTCGCCGGTGAAAAAGCTGGTGAATATCCGACAGACGAAGCTTTGACTAGCAGACGTAAAGCAGACGACGTTAACTCGCGCCAACCCGCCGACGCCGTTAAAGAATGCAGGAGTCTTGCCGCACACGAAAGGTGTGGTGCAGTATTTGGGAGGGAACCTGCGGACACTAACACGCCCACTCTCCGGTTCTTAGCAAACAAACCTCGGCGTCTCGAGACACCTCGCCAGTGAGTCCTTTGACTGGCTCTCCTTGATGCGCGTCTGCCTAGTTGTTCGCGACCAAACAACAAACCGCTCGAGGCTATTTCGCTCTGCCTTCTGTGAAAGGCGAAGTCGAGCTCGCTCGTAAGACCAGACAGTACCGAAAGTCGCAGGAAAGGTAAGACAGACGTCAGACGACGTAGCGAGCGAACGTAGCGAGCAGACGTTGTTGCGAAGAACGACAGACGACGCTCAGATAGAGGACCGCGATCAGCCAATCAGGGCTCGGCGTTCTGACGTCACCGCTACCTCCGCCTTATGCGCAGAAGACGAAAATGAGCCACTTGCCGAGGCGTATCTGCCAAAGCCCTGGCAGATGGACGACGGAGGCCATAGAGTGCCCGGTCGCAGATTTGGAGCTAGAGGGCTGGCTAGCGGGAGCATCTCTGGGAAACCCGGATGACAGCGCAGAGCAGGTCACTGCACGCAGGCAGGACCCGAAAAACGCGTGCTCGCTCGAAGAAGCGGTTTCGGCGCCAGTCACATGGCTCCTCATGTCCATCTGTTGCCTGCCGCATCCACCTTTTCCATTACGGCGGTCGCTTCTCATGCAGCGATCTGCCAGCTCTTAATGTCAGTATATAGGAGGCTATGCGTGGATTCACGGCGTTTAGCAGGAAGGGCCTTGTCTTCTGGGTGCCGTTGGGCCAAGACACACAGACGTGAAATCGAAGACAGCGCTGCAGGCATGCGGCGACCAAAACCCCCGCGAGTCGGAACGATGCACACCCCGAGAAGCAGCCGGCACCGCAGAGCCAAAAGACCAGCCGTCTCCTCTCAATGCTGATGTAGAAGATCTGCGGAGTTCCGCAAACTATCCTCCTCTAGCACAGGGGTCGTGGGTGATGTCCAGAACGCCGAGGCTCTGATTGGCTGATTAAAACAAAAATAGTGGCAGACCTCGGAGGCATCTATAGCATCGAGGTCTACCCCTACTAATTCTCTCGGCCCAGGAATCGCCATTTAATCCTAGAATATCCAAACCCTCCGTGTATTTGTATTATTCGCTTATTTTACAGTCTGATTCGTTCCCGCCTTGAGTTTGCGAGCGTTGTCTGCAGATTTCCGACAGCAACTGATGGATGGCAAATTGAACAAAGTACGAAACAAGCTTGTTAGGAATTATTCACGATCAATATTTTAACGCGTATAGCGTTGCTCGTGTCACAAAATATCCGGCGTTGGTGGGACCGGAAAATCCCATAATGCGATGCACGCAGCGACAGTGTGACGTCAAACGTGGCTGTGACGTCAAGATCCTATCAACCCGCTAAATATGGCGGGAAAATGTTCCCGATAAACTTAGCGAAAACTTTTCCCAAAATGTAGCGAAAATTTTTCCCGCAAAACTTTTCCCCCACGGGAGTTTTAATAAAAACACGTGACGTCCACGGTCACGTCACGTGAGGTCACGTGACGCTACCGACTACACCACGCACACACGCTTGCATGGCTTGGGGACAGTGCGGGTTTAATGAAAGAGCTATTTGCGAACATGGGCACGATAACGCTATCGCCTTACACTCTGTTAAGGTGAACTGCAAGAAAAAAGTATTTTTAAACAGCCTAATTGGGACAAGCATGTCGCAAAACAATTTTTCCGCCAAAAACTAAATTTTTTACAGCAATATTTATTGCGCGAGACCGATTTTAGTTTGCGGCTATTTCGTCCGTTTTAAATCGCGCGCCACAAAGTTGGTCTTATATGTCACGTAGTGGCTGCTTTACGCGTCATGCGAGTGACGTATAACAGCCACTCCGCGCGCGTCGAATAGAGCGGGAGTTTTAAATGTGGAGAAGTTGTGACCTCCGACTAAATTGCATCCTGTGGCGTAAAAATTGCTAGTAAAATTTGTTTTTTCGCGGACGATTTGTTTTGTGACATGCTTGTCCCATTTAAGCTGTTAAAAAAACACTTTTCTTTTCTTTTGCAGTTACCTTTTAAAGGCGAAGCTCAAGCGTCCCCCTAAGTTTTTTGGGGCGAATGTGCTTTTATGACTATGCCTATATATTTGAGACTCAGCTTTCAAACGTTATCAAAAAGTAAAGTTGCGCGATGCATTTTAATGTTGCGTAGGATTAATCCGGACAAATAGCAACTTGTTTCTGTTAACTTTCACGTGTCTCTGCGTTAGAGCAGACACCAATGTTTATTTCTTTCCTGGTTTTCCGGAGAAATTGTGCCCGCTCGCCCGCATGCAAATGTTTTTCTTCATCAAGTACGTCCTTCGATGCTTTACAAATTGTGTATATTTTAAACACGCTGGAAACTTATTTACTCCTTATAACCATATCGTCTTCCTATCTGTTGTGCACGTTCTTAATCGTGAAAAGGCTTCGTATAAAGACTCTCGGTCCCTCTCAGGCACGGAGTAATCAAGTATTAAATTTTTGCTGTATGTTTGTCTGCGTGTTTATAAGTTACTCCCGCGCGCGCGCGCGTGTGTGCTTGTGTGTGTGTGTGCGTGTGTGTGTGCGCGCGCGAGTGCGTGTGTATGTTATAAAAGAAACAACGTCATCGCCACTACTATAGTGGTTGAGAATGCTCGCTGGGGCACCAACTTAGCAACTGACCAACTCTGCGGCAGCTGCCCGTTTCGCGCTTTTATTGACGCTGAAGGCCGACAGGACCAAAGTAAGGAAGCATATCACGCTATTAAAGGCATGGTGAACCGAACATTTCAGTGTCTATAATAAGCGGAGCACTATCTTTCCATGAGTCAGCAGCCGCCGGTGTGCGCGAGCACACGCAACGAAATTGACGTCATCATATCCCCCATTCACGCTTATTAAGCGTGCGTGGGGGATGCCCAAACTAAACACATTTTCGGCATACCCAGGCTTTAGTCTTTCCGGCGTGCTATTTATTATCTCTAAAATAAAATAAAATAAAAAAAAACTATTCAGAATATGGCAAACGAAAAGTGGCGCCAAAAAACCAACGTTCAAATCGTCCTGCCTGCCTGCCCCCCCCCCCCCCCCCCCCCCCCTCTGTTGGGCGACGGCAGAGCCGTTTATCGGGAAAGTCTGGCCAGTAAGTGTGGTGACGAAGGCTCTGGAGAGGAGGAAAAGTAAAGAAAAGGGAAAGGTACGTCCAAAGGAGCGAGAGAGGAAGGAGGGAGCAAAAGAGGAAACGACCGCCATTTTGGCGCAACACGCTTTTGGCGCAGAGCACTGTTGAGGCTACGCGTCGTCTGCTACGGGCGGACATCCTCGCCCGAATAAAATAATGCGGTTAAACGTCAAAAAAAACTAATTTGTGAGCTTTGTAACCCACCGAGGAATAACACTATACAATATTTCTTGCCAGAGCCTGCGAAATAAAAGGAAAGGACCGAAATTTGGATGTCGATCCCACGCATTACACCGGGCGAATGAATGAGAATGGCGGCCCTCCCCGCTCAGCTGGAAGGAGCCGGGAGTTCACGCGCATGCGCTTTACGCCTCTCACCATGCGCCGCGGGCTGATTGGCTCACTCGGAAGGGGGGCGTTACGGTGGCGAGATAATAAATTGGCCAAACTCTCCTAATATACGGCTCTTGGTGACGTCACACGTTGTCTAACTTGCAGGTCGATACGGCAGGCAGTCTACAAAACAGTATTTTGCGCATGTGTTGTCTCTGCTGGCTTCCGGTACACCATCAAACTTCTCGTAACCCGTATATTTTTCTTCTTCGCGCATCATTCTTTCTTTCTTTCTTGGCTGGAAAATCCTTTGACACTGTTATAAACGACCATTCTCGTAGATAATACGAACATTTCATCTCACAAATACCGCAGTGAAATACAGTTTTCGGGGTCACCTCATAGATGGCGCCAGCGTGTTCGTAAGACATCGCAAAAACACGATCGCGAGCAAACGCAAGTGTGTGAACGGGCCAACCAAAAGTTGCAACGGCCGTCGACGGCGCAGTCCCAACAAAATTGAAACAAATACAGTTTCCGCAATCCGAGAGTGGCCGAGGAAGGAGCATCTCGAGTCGAGAGAGGCCGCCGTAATAAATCCGGGACTCCCCCGAAGTCGTGTCCGGACTCTTCGGCGGCGGGCGAGCGCGCGAAGCCAGACCGGCTTCTCGGAAACGAGTATCGGCCGATTCCGGCGTCCCGACCGAAGTCACGTTCGGACGCAAATTTACGGCCATCCCCGGATAAGGCGGCCTTTGGGGCGCTTCCGTGTCCACGCGGGGACTCCCAGACTCGGAAGAGGGAGCAACTCAAACAGAGCGTTGGCCGCAAGTGCGCATGCGTGACGTTGTCGCACGCTAAGGAGAAAAGAGGAGACGTAAGGACATATCGTTACACGTTGCTGAAATAAAGAATACCGTTACTCTTTACTAGTGATGGCCGAACTTTTGCCGATTCGAAGTTCGGCGCCGAATCTTGGGATTCGGCAAAGCCGAACTTTTGCCGAACTTTTTCTAAAGATTCGGCAAAAATACATTGTTACCAGACTTAACTTTGATCTTTAGTTTTCCTGGCGAAAAAATGTTTTATTTTTCTTTCTTAACTTAAATGCAACTTGTAAGGCAGTATTGACACAGTTATTACTAAATAAGGTGATATTCTACAAGATAATTGTATCGGTGTCGTTTTTGTGTGTTTACTGGCAATTTTAGTGACTCCTTGCAGAAGTGGCGTGACAACGAGGTTGGGTAGAAGCGAGCGTGGCGCAGTCACGAATCACGCTACGAGAGTTTCGGTTTTGGGGCATTATCAGCGCAAGCCTGCATGTGAGTGTTGTACATTGTTAAAATGAAGGCAATAACGCTGCGCTCTTGCTTTCTCTGGGAGTCACCGTTTTGTTCGCGAAAACGAATGCAACGGTTGCTGAGCTTTCACCAGAAGAGGTAATAATATTATTCTAAATATGCATGTTCTTCGACTTGAGTCACTCGATCTCTGCATGAAAGTGTGCGTCCCATATTCGCAACGTCTCGATTTTTACCTTTACAAATGCCAGTTTCTGGTGTTAGGACACACACGAACGTTTAGGAAGATAGGGAGAGTTAGGAATGTCGGATGTGCAACGTCGAGCATTATAGTTCAGTGTTTAGTTTTATGCAGATACAGGAAAATCGCGAAAAAACTCTACTTGAAAACGCAATATTATTTTGTTTTGGCACACACTACTTCTGAGCCGAAAACAGAATTGTTATAATTGCGAGGAGTGCTTTAAAGTGATTGTAGGCCAATGTTTCAACTACCTCGTTGCATCACTGGAAATGTCAAATGAAAATCACGTTATCCAGCATGCACCGCATCATTTGTCGCTTGCGCAGTGGACTGCGCAAATTACTGGTCGATCTTCTGTTCTTGAGGCAGAAAATATTGGAGAGAACCACACTCGCGCACAAACGCACAGTTACCGTGTTGCCTACTCCACATCTCGCCGTAACCGCTGGTTGTACTTCGCTGCACCACCGTGCACTGTACGATGGCAACCGCACGACTGCACGGCGTCCATTTGCAATCCACGGCCCAGTCGCGTTCTCGCGCGTGCGCAGATATTTGCCGAATTTCGGCCGAATCTTTGCCGAACATTCCTTCAAAAGTTCGGCATTTGCCGAACTTTGCCGAATCTGAAATTCGGCAGAATCGGTCCATCGCTGCTCTTTACTCCCTGAAGACGCCGCGTAGCGGCAAAGCCGAGAAGCTCAGGAGAGGAGGTCGTTTCGACTCTGTCGTCTGCTATCGCTGCTTGGTTCTCGTAGGCAGCATAGAAACAAACATCGTTTCCAGTAATTATCTTTATGCTTCCGCAGTGTCATTCTAACGCACTGACGTTTCTAGCGTCGAAAACTCGCTTTGCTTTCATATGTAACGCCGATTTTATGCTGCAGTGCAAGAAATTTATGGTGGTCCGCGTGCTCAACGACGACAACGACCTCCTTTCGATCGCCATTTTGCGTGACCAGCGCGCCCCTATAGTTCGCTGGAGTCGCGAATAGATGGCGGGGTAGTAGTTCGAAGATGGCGGAAGAGACGGGGATCGAATTTCCATGCACCTGCTCGCTGACGCCTGACAGTGTGCTTATATTAATTTATTCGGCTTTAAGCGCTAAACAGTCAGGGCAGGAACGTATCACAAATAACAAAAATGTTGACGCGCGCAAATTTTTTTTTTTTTTTTTTTAGTTTTGATGTTGCGGGAATATTACCGAACTTTGAGGCTTCGTGGAGGCCGAGGGCGTTTTGGGCGCCGGTTCCGTCATTGTGTGCGGCATAATATTTTTGTGGGTGGTGAAAATATCCCGGTGTTCGCGCTGCTCGTGGCCACGAGTGCCCTATAATACGTTACCCGCAAAGGGCGACCGTCAAGCTCCTGTGTAACACCGCTCAGAGAATACCATTGCACACCGTCGCGGTTTTAGTGCATTGCAACGCGTGATCATCCTGCGCCCCGGTTATTAGGGAATTGTAGTAGACCGTTTTTCTCCTCCGCCACGGTATCCTTAAAGAAAATGCCGCAGCTGCGCATGCGCGCCGCCAGCCATGTCAGCATAGTTCAAGCTCTTGTGGCGGATTACGGAGCGCTATACGGGTGATTGGCGGGCTGCGGAAACGGTCTACTACAACTCCCTACTCATAGGCAATTTTACCATAGCGTTACCTCAGGGTAACGTACGGTGAAGCGTTGCGACTCGAAGTTGGCGCTGCACCTTTGAAGCATGCTTTTCAGCGCGCGCCAAAGCGTTGCCGTGTCCGCGCCTACGGCAAGCCTGCGGTAACGCCGTGCAACCACTGCATTAGAGGTTCTATTTTCTGCTCTGTCAAAATAAATATTCAGATATACAGTATTCTACACCTGAGTACCGTCGCTCGCGTCGCCGCTACCCGCCTCGCCAAAACAGCCTGTTCTATAGGCACACATCAGAATCGACCCAGAGGCGCGCTTAAAAGTGCTGCGAGCATTTCTTTACTTGCCTTTGTGATACTCCGAAAGCAGGTGGCGCAGTACGTCTTTTAGAAGTGCTTGGAGTAAACTGTCGCGTTCCTTGTCAAGGCCTTTTTCCGCGCATAAAATCCCAACCCATTCCCGATGTCTACCGCTCGATACACCGTGGTGCGAGGAGTTCTCTCTCCTACTTTCTGGAAAAAATAGACTTTTCGTGGGTCGTACGCAAGAGCTCTGTACATATACTTTGCGGGATAACTCTGGTTCTATACAGACGTACCATACCCTCCTATATACTGACAAAGCCTGGCAGATCGCCACGAGAAGCGGCCGCCGAAAGGGAAAAGGTGGAGCAGCAGACGACGGATGAGAGGAGAGCCACGGGACTGCCCCGCTGCGGCGAGACGACGAAACACACTTCTGTATTTCGGGTTCTCGCCGCTGCACAAGCTGTGCGCTGACGTCCAGGTTCCCCGAGAAATAACTCTTTGACGCTCTGTGCTACCAGATCGTGGCGCTCCAAATCTCCGACCGGGCACTCTATGGCTCCGTCGTCGAACTGCCAAGCTTTGCGAGTACAGAGGAAGCTATATGAATATACCTATCTTTTTATAGACTATCCGCGTTTCCTCGCCGTGCAAATCACAGCCGCGAGCTGGGGTCAGAACTTGGCGAGGGTATTGGGTTATTTCCTCGAGTAACTAAATATTCTTACCTCATGAAAAAAAAAGTGACGAAAATACGTCAATTGTTTCTTTTCTTAAAAAGTAACCGAGCAATAAAAACTCGATAGAAGCAACGCGTTACACGCAAGTCTGGGCGTCTGCAGACAATCGACCCTTCGGCCCCCTCCTCGCAGCTGGTCTTGCAAACCACGTGAGCCTCGATAGAGCAGTTGGAAACACTCGGATATCTAGGCACACCACGTCCAACGGGCCGCCAACTGCAGCCAGTGGCAGTCCCATTCGTTAGCCGTCTTCTACGGCACACACGGCCCGTTTCGAGCCCAAGACGACGGTGAAGGAGAAGGCCGCTACGTGCTTGCTGGACCAAGAACTCGGATCGGAAACCACGTGACCTAGCCGTTCGGGAACACCCGGTGAACTTTCGTCGATCCTGGAGGACCTCAGTGTTGCCAGATGGTCCCACCAAAAACCGCCTAACGACTGGGAGGTATCGCCCAAACATAGCCAAAGCCGTAAAAAAAATATAGCCCAAAATAGCCAAGACTAAAAACAATGACCTTGCCAAGCCTTATGTTCACAATTTCTCACACTCATACAATACACGTTACAAACTCTGTTTCAACTCTCAGGTGCACCACCTTTTTGTGTACATTATGTTACTTGCAATTTTTCAAAAAAGAAAACTTCGGAGATACGAAAATCTGTACAAACTGGCCCTTCCTTCGGTTTTCAGAAGTACAAAACACACAAAGACAAGCTTTATTGTGAAGCCCGAGAGATATGATCATACAGTAAAAGAACAAAATACAGAAGCAGAACAGTCAGAACACTGGGTGTTTCAAACCAGAACACCAATATCTCAGGTCCTTACCAATATCCCACCCGTCTCTTTTTCTTTGTGAAGAATATTAGTGTCACCCATTCATGTTCATGAATTATTTCTGATTCTGTCGTCCTTTCTTGGGGTGGCCAACGACTGGAAGGTAGTCATGTGTTTAGCGGTGAAACTGCGGACTTCTCATTTTTACAAACTTGGGTGCCTAACGATTCTCACAATGGGCACCAAAGCAGCATTTGGAGAGTTCAGTCTACGTCCGGGCCGGGTTGAAGGCGGGCTACCGGGCCTGCGGTAATAGTGCACTCTGTTTGGTTTGCTCCACTGCGCTTTAGGGAGACCGCTTGAACTCTGCAAGCATTGCTTCACTGCGCATCGTGAAAACCCCGAAGTTTATAGAAGTTTGAAGCCTTTCTCCTTCCTCTCCTCCTCTCGACTAGCCAAAAGAGAAAATTTTTTTCGAAACTGACTAAAAGTTCGAAAATTAACTAGCCGAACCTCAAAGTTCGGCGTCGAACCTGAGGTTCGACAAAAGTTCGCCGCATTCTTAGAAATAGCCCAAAATAGCCACATAGCCAACCACGAAATTTTGACGCCAACTAGAAAAAAATGTACCCCAATTTGGCTATATATAGCCCAATCTGGCAACACTGCAGTGGAGGTTCGACTGGTTCGGCGACAGCCTCCAACTTTTAGCAAAAATCGACGACCTTGTGTGGCCCGTCTAGATCACAATTGTTTGGAATTTTGGGAAACAAATAATTTATATTTCATTCTTTTATAAAATGATTACCAATACCTAGTTTATTAATGTAAAAAAAACAACCGAACAGTAAACCTAATGGATACTGCACTTTCCCTCCTCCAGGCGGCGTTAGCCCGCAATTTTTGCGCGTGCGAGCAAAACTTCTTAGAATGGATGCTTGGGCGAGTTGGATATTCATATTGTACGAGAAGCGCAGAAGGAAACTCACTCACACAGAAATTGCAGGCACAGCGAGACTTGAGTGACCGTTTTTTTTTTTTTTGGTGTGCCTGCAATTTTTGTGTGAGTGAGTTTCCTTCTGCGCTTCTCCTACAATATGAGCAAACCTTCCCAACTTCGACACGCTCGCGACCACCCCTAGCCCTTGCTGCCCCTTTCACTCCGAAGACGACGTTGAAGCGGAGGCTACGAGGTGCCTGCTGGACCCATCCATTGTCGACTTTGGAACCACGTGACCTAGCTCTCCGCGTGGACAGACGCGCAGTGAGGGCGGACAAACCGACTCGTCGAAGCCGGCTGTAGACGCGACGCCCGCCGAGAGCTGTCCTCGTGGTAAGTGAGTGAGTGGACAGAGTCCAGTTGCCCCAAGGAGAAACGCGGAACAGCAATGACTGGACGACGGTCTCGCGGCAAACCAGACTTGGTCGCGGAATGAGAGCACAAACAAGGTCCTGCAAGACAGGTGTCGTGACGCCATCCCCAACGGAGCATCGCGCGACGGTCGAGAGATGGAGCGAGGGAACCAAGATTCAACACCGCCTAGAAGACAAGGCCGCAGTGCTGACATTTTGGCGTCACCAGCGAAGGCCAACGCTGGACACAGATTGGAAAGGAGCGCTGCGTCAGAGCCCTGCTTCGAGTCGAGTTGGAGCCGAACGATGACGCATTCGTCGTATCCATTATGTGGCCTGCAGTGTTGGCCTTCGCTGACGACATCTCTATCAGCCCTGAGGCCTTTGTTATCTAGGAGGTGTTCACTAAGTCCTTTCCAGTCGTTCTTGAGAAACGGAGAGCGAGAAGAAGATGAAAGCGCGCGAGAACGTCGGAATACCGAGCTAATAATTAGTGGTAAATAGACCCATTGGGGAAAAAACAAAGCGTGTGGCCGGTGCCGCCTTGAGTGTTCGCGCGTATACGGCGCCTGCTTTCTTCGCTTTCCGATGCGACGAGCACGCACGTGTTGGACTGCGATTTTGTAAACATTGGAAAGGCGTATACAGTTGGTCGGGGCTGTGTGCGCGACTGCAGAGCGCGAGCCGACAGCGTGCTTCCACAGTTCTCGCGTCCAATCCACGATCGAGCGGCGCTCGACTGTCGTCAGGCGGCTGATTTCGATCCCACAATTACCTCATCGAGCTTTGCGAAGGCAAGACCGAAAGAACTAGCCCCCTTTTATCCTCGCAATTTCAGCACGACAAAGTAGCTCCTGAATCAGTGGCTGTCCGTGCGAGTATACTCTACTTATAGCCAGAGTATAGGACCAGTATGCCTCTGTAAAGTCACCAGTGTTGGGTAAAGTACATCTAAGAGGTACTTCAAGTAAAGTACAGAAGTAAATCAGACGTGAAGTACTTTAAAGGGACAATGAAGGCAATTTCGGACATCTTTTTGGCGATTGAACTGGGTTCCAGGCACGTCTCAGGCCACGTTGCCCAAATTTCAGCCGAAACCGGCGCTTGTGTGCCGCGCAAATCAATAAAACAGTCGCGGTAATAATTGCACCGGGATCGACTGGGGCGACGCCCCGAGAGTTGCGGGAGAAGCCAGGAGAAGCGGAGCTCGCGTGACCGATGCGGGGCCAAGACGCGCGACGTCACAAACGGCGCGTCGCGCCGTTTGTGACGTCGCGCGCCTTGGCCCCGCCAAACGGGCTGACGCGCGCCGTTTGCGACGTCGCGCGTCAGCGATTGGTCGCTGACGCGCCGCTTGTGACGGCCAGAACGGCCAGATCGCTGCCGCTCTCCCCTCGGCATCTCCCCGGCGTCCGTCCTTCGGCATGCGGGCCGCTCGTTGCCGGCTGTGCGGTCTCCGTCGGGTGATAGCAGAGGCCGCCACGCACGTACTCCCGTTCCGTTGGTGTTCGGTTACCGAACGGAAGCTCGAACTCGCTCGCGAGAGCGGCATTGCCGTCCATGTTGACAAATTCGGCGAAACGACCGCGCCACCGCGCTGCTATAACCCACCGCGGTAACCAGAGTCTCGACGCCCTAAATGCTACCGGTACCGACAATTCACATGTGACGTCACTCCGTACGTCACCTCCGTTTTCGGAGGCCCAAAAACGAGAAACACAGATAGTTGAGTTTCGGTTTCTTCAGTTCTTTCGTAGGTATAGAAATATGCGTCACAAATGTCTATAAAAATTTAGGCAGTATGCCAGGTTCCCAAGAAGCCTAAAAACACAATTTAAACAAATTAAATTAAATCGCCTTCATTGTCCCTTTAAGTAAAGTAGTAAGTACACTGGGTGCAACGTACTTGAAGTAAAGTACTATAAATACAATGTACTTTCAGAGTAATTAAAGTACAAGTATTTTAAGCACTATCTTTCATGGTGCCCTTTCATTCCCCTATAGAGTGAGTTTTTAACTGGTATGCATTGCCCAGGGGTAATCAAGGGTGCATGACCTATTTTCAAAAACAGTGGCAAATATTTGATAATGCCAAGTGACCACAGCATAGTTATTTTCAGGAATGGAGCCAAATTTAGAAGTCCCTCTTCAGAATTTGGCGCCTTTTGCACTGGATTCTGGCACTCAAGGTGGCCAATGTACTAAGAGAGAGCAATGACGTCAGCCCCGTAGCTTCCGCAAGTTATCCTCTCATAGAGAAGTGTCCACTCATTAATGAAAAAAAACAGTGAGTGTGCAAGCGCGCTGGTGATAATGAATCATAATGTGACACCTGAGATTGGAGTTGCGAGAAAAATTAAGGAACTTTCAAATAGAAGGAAAAGACAAAAGAGAATGTCTCAAAACATTATGACGTTCTCGTCTGTTGTCTCTTACTTCGACTTCAAACTTTAATTTTTCCGCACCACAGTCTCAGGTGCACTATATTATGATTAATTTTGCTCTCCTAATATTCTAAACCTTGCTCGCTTGCGTTGACCAGGCCAAGAAGTAGCGAGAGTTCGAAAAGCTACGGGAAAGCCGGCCCCAGAACAAATGGAGCGATGCGTCGTCTACTCACGTTTGTGGCAAGAGTAGAATATCCCTCCCAACATTTCTTCAGAGTAGACAAAGTATGATTTCGTGATACAAATTTAGCAAAACCAAATTTGGAAATGTACTTTGAAGTCGGGAATTGTACTTTCCTCGGAAAGTACCACAAAAAAAATACTTTAAGTAAAGTACAAGTACATACTCAGAGAATGTACTTCAAGTAAAGTAAAAGTTTCCTAAATCTACTTAAGTAGTACTTTAAGTACTTCCCAACACTGAAAGTCACGAACATTCCAATCCGATACCATTTCATGACTCCTTCTATTCGCCTTAATTCGGCCTCCAAAAATCACAAACATCGAGATTTTTTTTTTCTTTTTGTACACGGTGGTTGCGGAAAATCATTACCGCCGAATCCCACTCCATCCCGGAGCGTGACGTCATAACCAGAGTTTTCGGAATCTCCGCTCTCCCGCATCTTGGGCGCCTATCAAAGCCATGCACGCGCACTCTCGCTGTACTCAACAAAAGGTATAAAAAAAAAAGACGTCACGACTGGTGTGAGTGCGGGGGAATCTACCTGGTCACATGAACAGCAACACGCGCTCAGAGGCAGAAAAAAAATCTCGGTATGACGTCACGAGTGGTCGGAGGTTTTTCGCGCTTTTCTCGGGTTTCGTTACATCTCCGTGGAAAACGAACGTGATATTCAGATTCACGGGATAAAGAAAATAGCTCTATAATTCGCCTCTAACTCGTTTTTTTCTTTTAGAACCAATTTTGCTTTGTTTAACAGCTTTGTAGTATGAAACAGCATAGCTGTACCGTTGGCTCCACGCCTAAGCGGACAAAGATGGCAGCGCGCAGATGGCGATTTTGGGAACGGTCTGTATACAACGCCGAGCTATTAGCGAATAACATCTCAGAACGCTTCAGTAGGTGGCGCCGGCCGCCACACCCTAATCAAGTAGCCCAAGGTGCGTGGATGCACGAGGCACGTGCAACGTCCAGACATTGGGAAGACATCATGGCGGCACAGCACAGTTGCACAGTACTGAGCTGGATATCAGACGCCATGAATTTCACAAGTGGCGCGGGGCACGTGCCTCGAGCATGTCTACAACAATGAATGGCGCCACTTTTCCCATGATAAAGGGTCTTTACCCGAATCATATTTTTCGGTGCATAGATATATCTGTCCATCCTCGCGCTGAGCAAGCATGAGAACGACGAAGATACGGGGCAGACGCGTGCCCGATACAAATCGGTCTAATTAAATGCGGGTCGGAAGTAAATTAGCTCCCTGGACGCGCGAGTGCCGCGTCCAAGTTGGTCGCGATTGAGATCGAAAGCACTAATTGTTTTCGAAACGAGAAGGAAGCGGCAGCAGGCTCGCCGCTCGGGGCGGGAGGGCGACCGACATTTCACACCCAGGCAAGGTGCCAACGCTTTAAACGGTGCTTCGGTACACAAGCGCCCTGCGTGATCGAGGAGGGCGTTGGATCGCTCGCACGTTGTACGGCCGTTGTGTCGTTGGAGCCTGCCTCGCTACATCCACCCTCCACGCTGATCGCAAAGCGTGCAACACACGTTAGCAAGAAGGGCGTCGTACCGCCGAGCAGCACAAGCATATAGCAACCGCCGCTGACGCCACACGCGAACGCCGCGCCGCCACGTCACAGTGTCGGTCACATTTGCTGTGGTCATGCCGCGGTGTGATGCGACACGGTTTTTGTCACATTTCTTTCACCATAGCAAGCAGTTGGACGACGGAGCCATAGAGTGCCCGGTCGCAGATTTGAAGCGAGAGCATCTGGTAGTGCACAGAGCATCAAAGGGCCATTTCTCGGGGCAACGCTCGGGGAACCTATAGGGTGCCTGTAGGGGCTATCCCAGGAAAACTGGCGCCATTCATTGTTGTGGAAATGCTCGAGACACGTGCCGTGCGCCACTTTTAGGAAGAACATGGCGTCTGAAATCCAGCTCAGTGCTACGCTGTGCCGCCATGATCTTCCCAAGGGCTGCACGTTGCACGCGCCTCGTGCATCGACGCACCTTGCGCTACTTTTAAAACATAAAGGGAGTTGGAATGTTTTCACTTTACACGAGCTTACTGGCACAAGTGGGACTCAAGGATACTCGCACGCAACGCCACTGGCAAGAAACTCCTTTGTTGCGGTGTAATTTCAAGGACAAAAGCGATCATTTTCATTCAATCTCTCCTTTGCAAAATTTGATGACGTAACGTAGGGATCGCAGTACACCCAAGTGACGATATTTGAATACGGTTCAAAGATTGGACCCGAGCATTGCGTGGGCGCTCGATTTGGGCTCGTGACAATTACCAGCTCGAGAAGCATTCGGGTAGTGGCCCGTGTCCAATCGCTGCAATGACGACAATAGCCGAGCCATAACAATGTCTGGAACTCAGCGCGTGTCCTGTGCTTTGCCAACCCCAGCGCGTGGCTATGAGCAACATTGGCGGCATATAATCCATTCCAGGTCACGTGGCCGCTTGTTCTGGCTGCGAGTTGAGGGGGTGAACGCTGCTCGTTTTTCTTAATTTGTTTCTGGGACTTCTATTGCGTGGGGTGAAAAACGAACGCGTGTTTCATGGGTCATCAACGTCAGGGATCCGTTCTAAGCGGTATTGACAGGCACTGTAATAGTTGTTGCATCGCCCCCTTTAGGGTGACTACATGTCTGTCTGTCTCAGGGTGAAGACATCCATTGTTGCCTTGAATGTGCCAGCGCGTGACGCTCTCGCGCACTCGGTGCGTGACTTCGGCGGTAAAATGGCGTCTACGCATTAGCCAACGCTATACGCGCTCAAGCTGAGTGACACCGCATTGCGCGCACTTCAAAATACATTTAAAAAAAACGATTGGGCGGAAAAATGGCTGAGATGTCACCACTCAAGCTAAAGCGCGCGTGTGTATGAAGGCACTCTAGGGGAACCTGGACGTCAGCGCACAGCTTTTGCAGCGGCGAGGACCCGAAACACACTTGTTCGCTCGGTAAGAGTGTGTTTCGGCGTCTCGCCGCAGCAGGGAGCCAGTCACGTGGCTCTCTCTCATCCGTTGTCAGCCGCTCTAGCTTTTCCATTTCCATTTCGCAGCGGCCGCTTCTCGTGGCGATCTGCCAGGCTTTGTTAGTATATCGGAGGCTATCTATGGTCATACACTGGCTACGCTCCAAATCTTACCCGAATAACCTCTCTTACGTCAGCGGGCAATACCACATGACATCGCGAGTAAACGATCCGCGACTCGATTTTGGAACGGCCGGATGATCGCCTGGATACTACGCGGATTGGCTTCGTCTTGGGCTACGGCAAAAAAGGAAAGCACAACAGCGATGGCAGAAAATAGCAGACGATCCTTTTGATCATGGAGAAAGTACTCGAAGAGACGATAATAATAATGACGACGCGGTGTTTTCTGAAGGGGATCTACCAACTCCTTCTACTCACCGTCGCTTTGAGCTGTATATTGAGATAAAAATTACTTACTCCTTACAGTTAGGTACACGTAGCAGAGCGCGTTGGATGGAGTACAGTTCGCAGGGAAAGAATAAAAACACCGAAAATATACGAGGGACAGACACACACAGTTCTTTCAAGAACTGCGTGTGTCTGTCCCTCGTATATTTTCGGTGTTTTTATTCTTTCCGTGTGAACTGTCCTTACAGTTAGACATCAAAAATTTCTATTTATTAATCAGCGCGATCACTGTAATTCTAGTCCAGGTGGCCTAAACGCATATATTCCACGTATTGCAATCGGCACCGATTACATTTTGCAGACATTGCTTCCACACGGTGTAGCGGTACAACGCAGGGGGCTCTCTCAAGAGTGATATGTAACTTACGGTCCATTTGATGGGAATATGATTACAAAATCACAAAGAGGAGGGAGATGGGGAAGGGTTGCTGGCTCATCGCATACGTGAAATCTTCGAAGCCTTCACTGCTTTACAAGCGTTGTCCTCTCATTAAAGCGCGAAACACATGTACGACGAAACCGTCCGATCCGACGTCCGACCACGCAATACGACGGTCGGAGGCGAGGGTATTCAACGCTCTCCGGTGCTACGAAAACCCTCACCCCCCAAGGTCATTCCGGCAGTCCGCACGTCGGATCGGACGGTTTCGTCGTACATGTGTTTCGCGCTTTACACACACTCTGGGGGAAACAAAAATACTACCTCATCATTTACTGCGTTCGAACATTTTCAGCCTTGAACGTGAGAAGACGGCATTCCCTCTAACGCCGAGGACGAGGATGCGGAGAAGCTACATGTTTACGCTCGCACGCTGATAATGACAAGTATACCTTCCCGGGGAAGGTGCACGGTCTGGACGTAACGCAGTCAATTCCTGCGTTGAAAACAGCAAATCGCAATAACCACATATAAATCGCTGCACCCACTTCCTTGTCATTTCGAAGGTCCGCCACCAAAGCAAACGAAGCAAGCGAGCTTTGACGGCTGTGGGCGCAGAAAGCAGAAGGCGAAAAGATCGCCTAACGTATTTATTCGATTTGATCCGACGTTACCCCCGATCGAGGAAAGTAGCGTGAGTAATTACTCCGGAGTAAACAACCCGCTTCAGGAACGCGAGTTCTGACGTCATCGACTAAGCTTGATTAAGTCTTGAAACGCCACGGTACGAAACCTTTCCTCCGGAGTCGGATTGAGTAAATTTTGCAACACAGTCAACTGAGCATGAAACGGGTATGCTCCAAACGCGCCGCAGGAGAACACTGCCGAGCACGCGCGCTCGTATACAGAGTGCGCATTTTCGAGGCAGTACCTCGCAGTTCTGGTGCTACCAAGATAGCCGCCGGCATATGTGCGCTTTTCCCGCAGCCACACGCTCTTCCATTTACAACGAGTTGGTGTATCGGCCTCGGGACCCAGATTGAGTTCAGGGGAAGCGTCCATCTGTCCCGTGGTGGGAGACACAAGCGATCCACACGGCACGGGAGCAGTGGGCAAGGGTACAGAGCACAGAGCTCTATAGCAGTTCATTCTGGCTCTATAGACGTTTTCTGCTTCCTGTCGTTCTGAGTCACGTGGTTTCCGTATCTGGGATGCGGAACGAAAAAACACAACAAAAACATTTCAACCTGGAATATGCGAGAAAATATAGGTGAGGCAAAACATGAATGCGTGACAATCACGCGTTTTTCGTAAACACCTTCCAGATGGCGTGGAGAGATCAAAACGATGTTTTACCGCACACCAGAAGTGACGACATTCAAGATGGCTGCGCCCTTGGGGAAAAAGTGTATAGTGATTCTTGTGTGCGAGCGCTGCATCGGCGCCTCCCGTGGTTTCGGCTTCGCGTCCGTAGCATTCGCTTCGCTCCAAGTGTGAAACAAATGGTAGTTGTGCTCTTCAGCTCACGAGCCGTGCGGATCGAATCTCGAGGCGAACAGTGTCTTCTTTCGAAGTGGTGTTTCCAACATACACCAAGCTGACCGGATTAGCCGAAGCATCAACTAAATTGGTAAATGCCATCCGCCGCATTGGCGGACTAAGATGGGGAAATGCTCCAAGATCCATGCTTGGGCTACACACTTCACTTGATGCGAGCCGCATGATATATGCTCTACCCTTTCACGCATCTCTCTGACACACAAAAAACTCGCTTAGAACGCATCCACCGCCGAGGACTACGAACCGCCTTAGGCGTTCCGAGAGCAGCACCTAATGAGTGCGTTTATGCAGAGAGCTCATCTCTAGACCTTAACCTGAGAGCGACACAATCGGTACTCACTCAACTTGTACGTCTTCATCAAACCAGAAGTGGAGTGACGTTGCTAAAGAAACTAGAAGCAAGACGTTCCAAGTTCACCCTACATTTACAAGAGCTATACACTGCTGAATCATCGCTCCAGGAATCTCGTCCCCTAACTTGCACTGAAGAACCTCCATGGCGCGAACCATCAGTAATGTACGATCTACATCTCCCGGGAGTGTATAGGAAGGAAATCTACCAGGAATTGTACTGCGGCAAATTGCTGAGGAGGTCCTTTCCTCAAAATACCCAGGAGCTCTACAGGTATATACCGATGGCTCCGTTCACTTTGGAACGTGCAGCGCTACCGCGGCCTTTGTAATACCAAAGGAGAACACGACATGGAGCGGCCGTTTTCAAGCGGTGGTCAGCTCCACCACGGCAGAGCTTAAGGCCATTGAGGAAGCACTTAACTACATTACCTCACATACCCCACAAACTGTAGTGCTGGTCACCGATTCAAGAGCGGGCCTTCAACGCCTAGCTAATCCTGACTCCATGGACGAAACGACGGCCACCATACGACTTGCGTTAAAACAGTTACACAATACTGGATTCAACATTGCGTTTCAATGGGTGCCTTCACATGTGGGATTGTTTGGTAATTCCGAAGCCGATAAACTCGCAGGAGCGGCACATGGACTGCCGCGCACTATTCCCAGTCCAACAGATTTCAATGCGACGCGAAAGTCCATCAAAAGTTACATAACTGAACTTGCTCCCACCACATACTCCCAACATCAGCCATGCGTCACAAAGGGTCTCACAAGAAAGAAGAGCACTCTCCTCATAAGAATACGCAGCAGAAGTGCATTTACAAATGCGTTTCTTTTTAAAATATCTGCAATAAAGAGCCCCCAGTGTCCGAACTGCAACGATGAAGAAAACATTTGCCACATCCTCTTCAACTGCGAAGAATATAGCGATCCACGTCACCGGTTCGTCACTGAGCTCGCCAGAATTGGACTTCGTGATCCAGACGACGAGGACATCATCTATCCAAGTGGTTCAGCCCGTCGCCGCCAAATAATACAACACCTGCTACTGAACTTCCTCGACGAATCCGGTGTAGCAAACCGCCTGTGAAATAACTCGATATTAACTCTCAGCGCGCTCACATCTTTATTTTATTTTTCTTTATTTTCCTTCCCCCTTTCCTTTATCCCCCTTTCATTCCTTTCTCTCCACTTTCTTTCATGGGGAACCAGTTCAGCATTCCCGCTAGAACAACCTCCCCTACTTCTCTCACGTCACCTCTCTCTCTCTCTCCCTTTGTGGAGTCCGTTTCTTCCTTGGACGCACACTGAACGCCACCAGCGGTTGCCATTCACCGTAGCCTCTGCCTTGTGCTCTTTGCAGTTTTCCTGTTCCTCGACCTTAGCAGCTGAGCCAGAGCCGCTCTCCGATTCGGCCTTTTCGTCGACCGAGTCGCGCGAAAAGTCAAAGCGTTTAGGAAACAGCTGTCCGACTGAAGGTGAAGGTCTGCGAAAAACAAAATGAACAATTTCGTTTTAAACGTCTCGAAGAGTAACCGACTAAGGGGGTATTCACTGGACGCCATATTGGAGGGCGATGCTTAGAGCGCCTGCTGGGAACGTAATTAATAGGTTGCTGAGACCGGCAATCTCGATGGTGCGGTATACTCCACAGGGGAAACTCGCCTCCAGCACGCGCTTGGCAGTCATCAGCTATGGCCGCCAGTGAATACTCCCCGTCTACACCTAACGATGTACCGCATCAAAGGCGAGCCCAATCCAGTGCTTCGCGCATACCACGACTGATGATCCGCCCATGCCATTCAACTCTAACCACGTGGGCGTCTTTTTTCACGCGCTTCGCCCGCGCTCGAGGTCACCTGCAACAATAGGAAGTAGATCGTTTTTCTCCTTCGCTACGGTATCCGTAAAGAACACCGCAGCTGCGCATGCGCGCCGCCAGCCATGTCTGCCTAGTTCAAGGTCTTGTGGCGGATCACGGAGCGCTATCCGGGTGCTTAGCGGGCTGCGGAAACGGTCTGCAACTCCTCCCAATAGACAGTTCTGGTATAGCGTTGCTGGCTCTTGCGTGCGCAGCAATAGTACAGCGTACGCTAAAAACTATACCTGCTCGGACCGATTTTACTCGCGCGTTCCTACTCGTTGCCGAGTGGAAATCTCGCGTGCTCTTGTTGAGTCCGCCAGAGGATTCCGCTAAAGCCCGATTCAGCGTGCTTCCAGCGCCACCATGCTCCTCAAAATAAATAGTAAAAATTGAATCACTTTATCTTCGATTAAGGCACGCTGCGGCTGCCTGGTCAAGCCTGCTTTTCTGCGGGGCAGCTAGGTAGGCTACGAGTACGGGTGCGTATCAAATTCGATCACGGTGCCTGCGTCAATCGTCCTGTGGAGACGAACCCCTTTATCGATGCTATCGTGGGAACAAACCCACGACCTACCGATGTCCAGTGCACGGCGACAACTTCGGCGAGCTTTGGAAGAGTCGTCCGTCTGTCGGCGACGAACTGCGAGAAGAGGCGGAGAGCAGATCGCAGCGTTCACGCACCTTGCGAGTGCGAACATCTTCACTATACACGCAGCTCCTTCGGCTGCGCGGCGATCTGGCTCGACTGCGGTACGTCCCCCCCCCGTCCCCCCCCCCCCCCCCCCCAACAAAAAAAATACCGAGCAGTACATTACGTAACTTAAAGGAGATCTGCAACGATTTTAACATTGAAAGAATTTGCATCTTCTGTTTTTGACATTGTTTATCTTGTTACAAAGGACAGAAAACACACCTCCTTCCTTCGAAATGTTGCGATACCGCCGCGTAATCGCGAAACAAAAAGTAGAATATTTCTCGACCTGCAGCCGCGAGCGGCGGCCATGAGAAACAAGCGGCGTGACGTCAATGGGGGTCTTGTAGAAGGATAGTAAGTTGTGCAAATACCTGCTCGATAAAAGGTAATTTTTCTATCAATCTTGTCGTTCCAACATAAATATAAATGCGTCAAAAACCTGGTATTATCGACAAAACTTTTGTTATACGGAGTTTTAGTGGCGCCATCTATCCGAGGTCCACAAAACCGTCAGCTCTATCTGCTACCTCGAACAGCCGCCAGAAGCCGGAGGGGGACGGGAACAGAGCTGGACGGGGATGGCCGGACCCGGACACGTTGGCACTTTCCTCCTTTCGCCATGTTGATCGCGCTGCGCAAGCACGTGGTCACGTCTTCGCGAACGGGTGAGTTTTCGCTGCTCACTGAGTCTAGACAGCTGCACCGGAACCCCTGCGCGTCCCCCATTCACGTCACAGCGCACGTGACTCGGAAGATGGTGAAGGAGTTGAGTGATGCCGAAAACCTCAATCTTTGTCCATTCTTAAAATAAAAACTAGGACATGCAGGCAAAAGCGGTTTTTTGTTCTTTGCTTAAGAAAGGTCGAGACACCAACTCCCAAATCCTTTAAGCAAAGCACTGAAATTGTTGCACTGCTCCTGCTGAACTTCGCGAACACAACATCACCCGTGTTGAGCCAGCCGAGGTAGCCGCCATCTTGAAACTGCACGTGCTTTCTCGCTGGGCCCGAGATCTCTCGAGAGCTTCCCGCAAAGGGGCCCGTAAAGCCCGCAAAAGCATGCAACGCAAAATCCTCAGCGTTGCGTGCGCGTATGCAATTCGCTAGCCCTTTCATTGCGTTCTGCTCACGCCCACTCCCGACCCGCAATTCCCTCGCGTACGCGAAAGCTTTTGCGTGCACGGTCCAGTAACACCGTCGACTGCGACGCGCGGGCCGACGCCGAGATCTGGTCTGGACGTACATTGGCACAGATCAATGCGCGCCGGAAGTGAGGTAACGCTTAAAGGCCGACGACCAGACCGGAGATTCTGCAAGGCAGAAGATCCTCCTCGCCATGGGGGAGGAGGAAACAGACAACGGTAGACAGGGTAGAAGGGGGAGAGGAGGAAGCGGGGAAAAGTGGAAAGCGCGAACTATAGGCGAAGCGCGTGAAAGACACGCCCCATGGTGGTATAGGACCTTAAAAGGGTTACGCGCTCCAAGCAATGGACTGGATCCGGTGGCTCGTGGCGAGCGCTATAGTAGACAGGAGCATAGCCTTCTCTACTATATACCGCACAAAGCCTGGCAGTTGGACGACGGAGCCATAGAGTACCCGGTCGCAGATTTGGAGCGCCAGGATCTGGTAGCACGGAGCATCAAAGAGCGACTTCTCGGCGAACCTGGACGTCAGCGCACCGCTTTTGCAGCGGCGAGGACCCGAAACACACTTGTTCGCTCGGGAGAAGTGCGTTTCGGCGTCTCGCCGCAGCGGGGCGCCAGTCAAGTGGCTCCCTCTCATCGGTTGTCTGCCGCCCCACTTTTTCCATTTCGGCGGCCGCTTCTCGTGGCGATCTGCAGGGCTTTGCCAGTATAGAGGAGGCTATGACAGGACGATACATTTATTCTCGATCCAAGATTACGCACAATTCGCGGTCCTACGAGACATGCGACCGCGAGAACGGGACGATTTCCGACAACGATAGCCGAGCTTCCAGGCCGGCGCAAAGTGCCCGTATGTAGGTCCCTCCCAAAAATACAGAAACGCGGAGGCCTCGGCGGTCTCCCGCGATCGCGGTGACACTTCCGCTTTCAATCCCGCGCGAAAAACAGGAAGAAAGTTGCCCGGAGAACGCCACGGATCGAAGCCGAGATTCGTATACGCTGTGCGGCGTCCGCCAAAAAGAAAAAGCCAGAAATGGGAGCAGAAGAGAGTCGTCGTATTCCCCGCAAATATTCCGCCACGAGCGAACGACGGGCCGCCCGCGCACGTCTTCATCGGATTCGTATTTTATTCTTCGAGACGAACACTGATCGGAGCCCTCATAACGGCAGGGAACAGAATGTGTCATTCGCACGAGCGAGCCAAGTAACGTATATAGGTCGCCGAGAAAACAGTTGGATGCTATGTTGTCAAATTCACGCCGAGAAAGCTCGCTGCCAGAGCGCGCTCGAAAACAGCAATGACAACACACACTGTTGGCGGAAGTAAGCATACATCCCGTATAAATCTGGCTCATTCTTTTTCGCCGATTACTGAAAAAACAAAAACAAAAAACAGGTGTTTGCGTGACATGCACAAACGTCACAGCAGAGGCCATTGTGGTGGCCTTGCTGCTGGACGCGTACGTTTTGCAGCACTAAATTTTTTTGTTCAGCAACAACAATTTGATTATTAGCAGAATTCGATGACGTCACGTGCCGGCCATGTACATGTAGACAAGTACATTTTCCGACGGATTGGTAAAAACAAATAATGCTCAGGGTCTCGGCAAACTCCCGTAAACGCGTATTACACTCGAGGGAGTCAGGTGGGGATGGCACTTGGTCACGTGCCGTCAGGTCATGTCACAGGGCATCAGGTCAAGTGACGTCACTGTGTCACATGACACCGCAACGTCACGCTGTCAAATATTACGTAATCATGTGACGTCCCCACGTCGAGCGTGACACCGTAACGTCATGTGGCCAAGTGCCACGCGACATGACCATGTGACGTCAGTCCCTTCAGGTGGTCTTAGATGAGCGCTTCCTCCGGGACGTTACACATTCATTCACCCCCTTCCCCTCCCCCTCTCCTACTCCCTTCCCCCCCCCCCAAAAAAAAAAGTGAGTTTAAACTTAGAAAAAAAAATGAAAGCTGTTTACAACTCCCTGTAACGCCGTATTAGAGCGCAGCTCTTGAGGAGGAGGATGGAAGGGTACTGAGGGGAAGGGATACCCTCCTCCCTCCTCCTCACCTCGTCATCCTGCCTCCCTACTCCGCCACGGGGGCAACGTGGCCCCCGTGAGGTCACGTGACCTCAGGGGGTCACGTGATCTCAGGGACGGAGGGGTCCCGTGACTTCAGGGGGGGGGGGGGTCACGTGACCTCACGGTTACGCCGACGGCAACGGCGACGCCGCTCAAGCCGGAATCGGGGGCTAAGAGCTGCGCTCTAAAAAAAAAAAGGAAGGTCACCAATAGCACTCTCATATCTCAGAAAGCGACATCTTTTTCGGACTACTCCACGAAATTGGCATTTCATTGTGATGAGACGTGAAGGATCTTATGAATAACAGAGTAAATTAATGTTGATTTATGTACGATACAATGTTCTTGGCGAGCTAATACAGCAGGCATTTGCCAAGGATTGATGTGTATGCTCATTTTTACGTTCAGATTAGGCACTAATCTGAACGTTTGTTTCTCTTAAATGCTTCAGTGATTTCTTCTTTCATTTTTTTTTTTCATAAACAGTCCATCTATTTTGGACATCGAATCTAGTTTGGGCTACTCTCGGAGTTCCACTCACGCGGCCGATATGTTGAAGATGGAGGTCTTTGACGTCAATTTCGTTGCGTGTGCTCGGGCACACCGGCGGCTGCTGGCTCATGGAAAGATAGTGCGCCGCTTATTATGGACAGTAAATTCTTTGGTTCAGTATCCCTTTAAGTGGATGGCGTGCAATGTTCTCTCGCAGAAGAGGTAGTGAAAACATATTTATTTTATTCTATTGCGGAGAAATGTTATACAGGGCTGAAAAGCTTTTTAAAACCATGAAAATGATTAGTGTCGTTGAAGGGAGGCATGCAAATTTACAACTGCTGAAGTTCGTGCAAAACCAAAACTTAATTTAAAAAAAGAATTCTTCTATAGATTTACTTTCTTCCCACGTGCACTCGTGGATGACCGTTTTAACGCGTTGCAATCTACTCAATCAAAACAAAACAAAATATTGCTAGAATTTTTTTTAACTTTTGTTAATTTATTTTGAATTAAAAATATGGTGATTTATTTCTCCACTAAACAGACTATTGTATCTTCGAGCAAATAGTTTTTTATTTGAAGATGAACAGCGCAATTCTGTATTTTATACGCCTCTCATTGCACCTTGATGTTTGGTGGCTCGGTGGTTGCGGAGTTCTCTTAATTGTCATTTTAGCACGATCTTCATGAACCAGTAACGAGCCATCTGGCTTACACGAACGCGGTTCATTCCATTCCATACATTTCACTGTTTGCGAGAATCACATGTTCGCCGCTTTGGAAGGCGAGCAAAGCAGGCGCCACACGCACGAACGCTGAAAATGGCGCCGACCAGACGCGCTTTTCTGGAATGGTCTATAGATATTTTTTTTCTAAATTAAGCAATCACCAAGGAGCATATTCATGCCACAAGAGTAGTTATACGTGCTGGCGTCTGTAACAGTAACTTTTATAAAGAAAATCTAAAACAAATGGCACGTTCTTTCAGGTAACACGAGCTTGTGCATGGGCATCCGAGCATTCTCCGTGGTGCTTGGGTAATTTGTCAAAAAAAAAATGTATTGCTTGACTCGTCGATATTTCTTCTCCAGCGTAGCTGCCAGCTTCTGATAAAAGGATAACGGATTTGCTAGCGATTTCACGAAATTAGGGAGCCGTGGCTTGAGCGTATCGAGTTCCAAGAACGATTTTCTCAAAATCCCAGTTGCTTGCTTTTTTTTTTTTACTTTCTCATAGTTCAGCACGTAGGCCAAGATCTTACTTTGTGCAACTAGGGAGTATTATAGCACTGAGCGCCCCTGTTTTCTCGCTATTTGACGCGAGAAAGGCGGGCGCGAGCGCACCCGGCCGCGCGCCTCGCTGCCCACCGGTGACGTCACGTTTGGATGACAAGGAAAACTAGGGAAAAACTGGGGAGAACGATGTACCGGTTTTGGCAGCAAACAATAATATATATATATATATATATATATATATATATATATATATTTTAATTTAGAATGAATTTGGAGGAATGAGATAGCATATCGGAATCAGGAAGCCATCCGCATTCATATGATGCCTTTGGATTAAGTAGCTCAAAAATCGGCAGAGTTCCCCTTTACCGAATGACTCGGGCGCGTCTTAACCCACCAGCACCCCAGCGTCCATGCCGCTTTGCGGCGGCTCATTACAACAATTTTCGACGTTTTAGCGAATGACTGGGACGCGTGTTAATCCAACCGCACCCCAGCGTCCACGCCGCTTTGCGGCGGCTCATTACAAAAATGTTTGACGTTTTAGCAAATGACTGGGGCGCGTGCTAACTTGACCATACCCCAGCGTTCATGCCGCTTTGCGGCGGATCATTCCAGAAATGTTCGACGTTTTAGCGAATGACTGGGGCGCGTGTCAGCCCACCCGCACCCCAGCGTCCACGCCGCTTTGCGGCGGCTCATTACAAAAATGTTCGACGTTTTAGCGAATGACTGGGGCGCGTGTTAACCCACCCGCACCCCAGCGTTCATGCCACCCTGCGGCGGCTCCTTCCAGAAACGTTCGACGTTTTAGCGAATGACTGGGGCGCGTGTCAACCCACTCGCACCCCAGTGTCCACGCCGCTTTGCGGCGGCTCATTCCAAAAATGTTCGACGTTTTAGCGAATGACTGGGGCGCGTGTCAACCCACTCGCACCCCAGTGTCCACGCCGCTTTGCGGCGGCTCATTCCAACAATATTCGACGTTTTAGCGAATGACTGGGACGCGTGTTAATCCGACCGCACCCCAGCGTTCACGCCGCTTCGAGGCGACAGTCTGCGGCAGCTCATTACAAAAATGTTACCCCACCCGGCCCACCCATAGACGCTACCATTCGCTAAAGTGTCTTTCGATGAAACGTCGGCGTTCGCTAAAACGTTGTTCGACCAACTGAGTGCCAGCCGAGTCGCACCCATTTTCTGGAGAAAAAAACGTTGATTTTATGAATAAACCGCAATAATGGGACGTTGATTTTATATTAAAACAAAACAACGCCCGCCGAATTCTGTCGTCGACGAAAGACGCCCCGAACACCAGAAACGATATCTGTACATATCTAATATCGTCGGGGAGTTCGAGAGGATAGCGGGCCGTTCCATTAACGAAATAAACCGGAAGTGTGCTCGTCAAGATGCGCGAAAAAAAATGGATAGAAACGTGCGGAAGGCAGGCACTTACTTCCGGACGTCTTCCACCCCAGGATCCGAAATTGATCGGGAACAAACGTCAGGCCTGCGGGAAGAAACGTCGGGCATGATTGAGACCCATCATTTTTATCGCTCCAAATTCGGGACCGCGACATTGTTTACTTCCGACACTTTCGGATAGGTAGCGCAAGTTCTACGCCCCCTTCTACCGGTATGATGGCCGGTGGATATGTGCCAGCGCGACGCGAAAATTCCACGACTTGCGCGACAATCCCAGCTCCGACATGCAGCTCACCCTCTCGAGCGCATACGACATCGATCATGGCTCTCGTTCGATGGGGCAGCTGGCAGTCGACACAGATGCCACGGTCGTCCAACAGCGGATTTTATTTCTTCGTTTCGGTACCCTCAAAGCCGGGAGTGCTAATAGATGGTATAAAAAGGCAGTGAGGAGACACTTTCGAGGCGCGCTTCTTTCCTGTAGGACGGTCCCTTCACATGGCTCATACAAACAGCGTTTGAAGTCCCGCTCAAAGCCTAAACATGGAGGAAGCAAACGTATCCTCGAACAGCCTTGAGGCGTGTCTGCAGTAGAATTCTGTCATCGTGTCTGCAACAAACACCGCGGTATATATATATATATATATATATATATATATATATATATATATATATATAGAGAGAGAGAGAGAGAGAGAGAGAGAGAGATTTGTCAAGGGTGCCCAGATGTTCCCTTCCAAACCTTCCGGAAATCAATTGGCGACGCTTCCGGGCGCCATCTCCGCAACACTCAAGCGCGCGGGGCTGGGCGTCGTTGGCAAATGAACAGCAATGGAATCTCCCAACTCGAAGCCCACGGGCTCGCCAATTTGTCGGCGCCTCGCATCGATTACGAAAACCGGAAAGAACGAGGGGAACGAGAGAAGGGAGAGAGGAGTTCTCGAAGGACGGGTCGAGTTCATTCGCTCCGTGTCGAAAAGTCCAAAGACCGACGATAGACCGTTTCATTAAAACACTAACATCATGAGAGCGTTTCTAGCGTACCAAATAACTTCGCGTAAGCAAAAAAGAAGAAAAAAATGTCGTTTTTATTGCGCACGCGTCGAGCCCAAACCGCACTTAAGTCGCCGTTACCAGGGCTGCGCTAAAATGGAGCGCGGCATCGATAAGACCAACCAAATAGACTCTCTTCGAAACAATCAAAACACATCCGGAACGAAAATAAATCGTCGCGTTACTCAAATGCCAAGCAACGACACTCCCGCCACACTCTACGATCCCGCAGGCGATGTATCTATTGGCCTTGTTTCTGTCACCACTTCGCTATAAATGATCGATAACGAAGGAAAATCAAATCATACAGCCGACGTCTTGCAATCTTCGCAATAATGCGAGAGAAAAAAGCAATGCGCGGAACAACACTACTGGATTTGTTCCATCGTTTGCGGTATCGCCTCGCGAGCCGAGAGGATCGACTGCGATACAATTCGTATCGTCGCCGTTTCGTTGCGGGGTATAAAAAGAAGGCGGTTAGCCAGAAAACTCTCTAACCGGCGACGATTGGCGGAATGCGCGCGAGCCGAAAGTGAATCCCGAGGAGGATTGCAAACGAGCCCTTGCGAGCACGATGCGCCTCGTTTCGGGCGGAGGACGACGGAGCCATCCGCGATTCGCCGGCCGGTAAACGCGACGAGACAGAGGCTCACGAAGGGAGACATCCCGTATTCCGGACGCCATCTGCACCCGGTGCATATAGTTCTCGCAGGAGCGCATTCCGCAAGAAGAACATTGCTCCTGCGCGCCGAACCTAAACATATTCCCGCTTTAATAGTGCACAAACAAGCTTGTCTCATACAGAAATGTCATTCACAAAATCCGTCGCGTCAATACTCGTTTTCACACACACACACACACGCACACACACACAAAAAAAAAAGTTTTGCGACATTTTTTGGAACATTTGTTTTGTCGGAGTAAGAAGCGATGCTGTTGGCGTTTGAAACGTCTGCGTCTTGATAGCATCACATGTATATCAAACTTAACATATGCACCTATTTATATGTATATAAATTATCTAAAGGAGGAAATTGGGAATGCTCCGCGAGTTTTTATTGCGGTTCTTGAGGTGAAAACGAGTTTGGTCATAGCTAAAAAATCTCCCCTTTAATCCCCCCCCCCAAAAAAAAAAAAAAAAAATCTTGTAGATGGTTTTTAACATGTAGAATTTCAACCTTTAAGCGTGCATAATGGTCGGTTTTCAGTCAAGAAAATACGGTCAAAATCAAATCAACAAACTCCAATTCAACGTCGCTAGAAAAAAAAAAAAAAGTTGTTTTGGCAACATAATAAATCCATCCTTCAATCAAAAGGTGCGATGGGCGTGTGCGCGCACCTCAGCTCGGAGCACCTGGAGCGAGAGCCAGCGCCGGAGAACCCGAGATCCTTCGTTCGATCCCCGCCCACGCAAGTTTCGGTGAATGATGCATCCACGGCGGACGTTCCATCCTGCAATCGCTACCATGATGCGCGTTACGGGAGAATGAAGCCCTACGACTACGGGATTCCCAGTCAGAGGTTTAGCCAGGATTGTCAACCTGGGAGAACGACTGAGCCATCCGCGTTGCGTAGAAAAATTGACCTCGCTTTCGAGTAACCAGCGCCGTCTGGGGAGTTGTCTGGGAACAAATGAAGGGCAGGTCAACATGCATTCCTCCGCCCCTCAGAACACGTTGGAATCATGATGTTTCTTTTCAACGCTTTCTAAGTCCCATATATGCCACATACTACTAATACAAAAAAAGTACTTTCAATAAAGCCGAAAGACGCGCAACGATAGGGGCTTAATATGTTCGCCGTGCGGGATTGCATAAATGTCGTCAGCGGGAAGAAAGGCCAGGGGAGAGAGTGTATTTGCATGCCCAGAAGGTTACTGGGGAAATGTCCATTCTGGGAGTGCTGGAGTGTGTGGGAGGGGGTTGTTATAACAGCGTACCTACTACTACCGCGTCGGACGTGATGCACAGCTGCTGCGTTTCAGCCGAGTTTCGCGACTTCCTCGCTTCCGCGATGGCGAGAGTCAGGTGCACGACAGGATATGCGCCGTCACTCCGCGTCGCCAGTTCTTCGCGACAGTGAAGGGCAGTTTGTGGACAACTGCACCGTATTCCACCTGTACACACCGTCTCTGTGCGCTCGCTGTCAGCGACGAAACCAATCGCGGAAAGCGAATGCGCCCTGATCCTTTGTTTTTCTCCGCTCGATTTCTTTGAGCCGGTGCTAAGAAACTTGCAGAGGCAAGGCACGCCGTGCCGGTGAGCTTTGAGGCTGCCCGATGGGCTCCATACCATCGGCCAACTTGGGAAACGGAGCAGCACGGGTAGAAGAGAAAGCCCTTGAACTGTCCACTTACATTTCTTCTTTTTCTCTTTTTTTTTTTTTTTAGTTACGCAAGGTGTCCGGCAGCAGCTATCCTTCGGTTAAACCACGAAACGAGGTCTCGGAGGGCAAACAAACTTTCCACCCGTTCTTCCAAACAGCCTAAAAGCAAAAAAAAAAAAAAAAAGAATCAGGTAGAGTTGATTTTGAATTGTTGGAATGTCGACGGACTCCACCCGATCCCAACTCGCCGTCCCCGCAACCGGAGTCGTTCTGAGGCGGCGGCGAAACCGTCCCCAGCGATCGGGGAGTAGAGGGTTACCCGACGAGCCATCCACCGTATACCTCGGTGCAAATAACCCCCGTGGGAAGAAGCGACGCTGCAACCAACGGGAAGCAGCGAGCGACCGCGGGCAAAAGCCGCTTTTTGCTTTTCCGTCGCAGTCGTCGGACGTGTTCGTCAACAACGACGCCCTGCGCGCCTGTTTCGGCTTCGCATTTTCTATCTTATTTTCCTGACACAAACACATCATTCCGCGTAGAAAGCAGGATGGCTTTATTTTACGAACGAGGAATCTATATGGACATAGCCTCCTCTATACTGACAAAGCCCTGCAGATGGCCACGAAAAGCGGCCGCCGAAATGGAAAAGGTGGAGCGGCAGACAACGGATGAGAGGAGAGCCATGTGACTGGCGCCCCGCTGTGGCGAGACGCCGAAACACACTTCTCCCGAGCAAACAAGTGTGTCTCGGGTCCTCGGCGCTACAACAGCTGTGCGCTGACGTCCAGGTTCCCCGAGAGATGGCTTTTTGATGCTCTACAGTGCTACCAGATTCTCTCGCTCCAAATCCGCGACCGAACTGCCAGGCTTTGTGAGTATAGAGGAGACTATGATATGGAGAAACGCGCGGCTCCGATGTCAGGTCGCTGCGGCGGCGCTCTGTCGGCACGGCGCAGAATATGGTTTCGCTGCATGCAGGAGCCATATACGCTCTCAGCTGGGGCCCTAATCTGGACACTTGGCGAAAAAGTCGGCGAGAAATTCTGCCGCTACGATTGGCCGGCGCCAAGGTCAAGTGCGGCGTTGGCAAATCACGGCCGCCAGATTTCTCGCCGACTTTTTCGCACAGGTGTCCAGAATAGGGCCCCTGGTGCACGGGCAAACACGGCGGACTCGTGTGTGGAAACAGCGTGCTGGTCTCTGACGGTTGTCGCTTTTCCGTATTTATGCCGAAATACGCCGATACATGTACACATACTATCGCGGGCAATATGAGCTCAAACAGCCTTCTTCGAAGTACCTGCCAGTTTCTGAGAGAGCTCTGGTATGAACATAGGAATGTAACACGAAGTTGAGGTGTCATATGCTTGCAACTATTTTGACGAGAGATAGTAGAGCTTGTGGAGGCCGCAGATGCACAAAAAAGCCGGATCGAGCGTTTCAGCTCATAATAGGAACTTTTCGCTAGATCGTTTCCGCTGTTCCGCCTACCGATAGCTAGCGGAGCCTTTGAAGCGTGCTTTTAGGCGCGTGCGCCGCAGTCACGGCATATGACTCGGCCGTGCGCTTAAAGGGCAACTCCGTTGAATTTCGAAGATTTCCGGGTGATGGGTGATTTCGCATTAAAAAGCCTTACTAAAATACACTACGTCATTTGCTTCGCGACAAATGGAATATATATTTTTAAATCTAATTTTAAACACGAGCAGAAATCGAAACCGAAACTTCGGCTCCGTCCGGCAGCATTGGCCTCGGGCCGCCAAGAACATGGCTATCACGTGGTACGAGATGTCACGTGATCACCTACGCAACGACGGGCGGGATTATGGCGGGCGTGTGCGAGGCGCAAGTGTCGTCTACACCGCACTCTTCACCACGTTTTGGTGCGTACGGCATTCGACGACGTCTGCACAATCGACATAGTCTGCGCACATAGTGTCCGAAGTGTGGACACTATGTGTCCATACTCAGAGAGACAATAACCACAAACGGTGATACGACCACGGCGGTAAATTGTGACGCGGCGGGGCCACGGCGGCGCGGCCGGACGGCTCCCAAAACGGGCGCTGCGCATGCGCATTACGCCAATCACGTGGACACCGCTGAACCCCATGATGAGACGTTGCTAACGTCACCCGCTACGCTTGCCCGGAGAAGTAGGGGGCAATGGTGATGACGTTTAGCTCAATGTTGGCTACGCCTATGCCGTAGCCTTGACTGCGCTGCGTGGTTGCGCCTCCATTCGCCCGCTCGAGTCAGTCGATTTCGGCAACTTGGCGAGTTGCAAAGTTTGCCGGACAGTTTAAGAAACATTTAAACAGAACTACGTCGTAATTTTTGGCGTGTGGCCTTCCTAAGTGATACTGAACAGGACTGCATTGTTTTTACAAAAACAAAAATGAAGCGGAGTTGCCCTTTAAAAGAATGCTTCAAAGGCTACGGCAGTGCGGTAAGCGGGACATGTTAACGGTTTGCTAAAAGCCCCTATTGTCCGCGGGGCCGATGCGATCCATTGTCGGGCGTTGGTGTTCCATTCAATAGCACATCTGGACCGGTTAACTCGTATATGATATGCGCGTTTTGGTTCCCAGCCCCAGTCGAAGATCTCTTTGATCTTTAATATCGTTGCGCCGTTGCTGCATTCCGTGAACCTTTTTAGATGCGGAGCATCTCTTGCTCGGGTCTATGTCCCGCGACGTCGTAGATCGCACTCACGCTACGCATGCACACTCTCCTCCTTCCCTCTCTCAACAGCTGCGCGTTGCTCTCTCCGCTCTCTCTCTCTCTACCAGCTGCGTGCACTTCGCGTGCGTTCGCTTCTCACACTGCGCGCGCATGCGCAACTCTCCTCCTCTAGTCTCCTCTTCTTCAAGTGTGAATATAAGCAGCGGTGGCGCGCGTTCCCCGGAGTGAAGTGCGAGAGGATAGTTTTGGGCGCGCGGGTCGCAGCGCATCACGCGGCGGGGCTTTCCCCGCAGCTCTGCGGCTGTCGTGTCTGCGTTTCTCGGCCGCTCGCATCTGCGCGCTGCTCATATACTGGCCGTTAGCTCAGTCAGCTCGCGAATACGCTGACCCGATCCGATGCTCGCGCCGACACCAGTCATGGTTCCCCTCGGGAAGATGGTGTAATTTTTTACTTTTATTTACCCCGACTTCTTTTTTTCATTCTTCGCCGATCTTCGCGGAGTTTCGCCCAAAGACAAGGACCTGCTTGTTTCAACAATACGCGGGACAAGTCCCGCATGACGGCGTCGGTCGTCAACACCAGCTTCGATGACGATTTAGGATTCAACGGCGGCACTTTTAGCGCGTTTCGAACCTCAAAGCGCCGGCACGGCACTTCCTTGTCGCAAACCTCGACTGCAGGGTCATCGTCGTGCTCGCGTCGCCGTCTTCAGCCGGTCTTCTCTCCCTTCCTGGCACAGCCAAAGCAGGCGTGGCTCATTCGACAGCCGTCGCACAGCCCGGCAGAGTCTGCCGCGTCCCGCCGCCAACCCGACAAAAACACAGCCATAGCTGCCACCAAAAGCCACGCTGTTCATGCATCCCACAAACGACCTCGCCGCACACTTCGAACATTGTGCAGACCGTTCTTATGTGGCCCCGTTCTACATGGAAGAAACCTCTCACACCGGTGGCGATCAGTTCATCGAGCGACATTTCATCGACAAATCGTTTCATCGACACGCGATGCTTCATCGACAGCTCAGATTAGCTCTCTTCTGTAACAAGCTGCGTGAGACTGTCGACGCGAGGCGGCGTGTACGGGTCGGTCAGCTGGGTTAACATTCTTGTAATGAGCCGCCGCATACTGTCGCCGCGAAGCGGCGTGAACGCAGGCAGGGGGATGGTGCGGTACCACGCACCCCAGTGATACACGCGTGACCAAATGTCCCTACAGCGTGCAATTCGCGTAACGAGTGTCCATGAAACGATCGTGTCGACGAAACTCGTGCCCATGAAACGCGTGTCCATGAAAAGTTGTCCACAAAGCGTAATTCCACGAAACGAGTTTCGACGAAATGAATCAGGACCCCCAACGCACCTCCTCCCAGCTCGTATTGCAAACGCGGCCCATAAACGAGCCCCAACGAACCGTCGGAAACTCTCTAATACGGGCTCTCGAGTTGTAAGCGAGCATGAGGCTGCACAAAGCTGCACAACACAACAAGTTGCCACCAAGCGCAAATCTGTAGAAAAAAAATAAACAAAGCTTACGTTCCTTTGTCCGAAGGGTTAATGAATCGGACAAACGGGGAGGACCTGCGAGAACCTATTATTTATCCTACTCGCAGAGAGCTTAAAGAAACAATAAAAACAATTTCGGATATCTCTTTTCTTTTTTTTTGGCCGATTGAACTCGGTTAAGGCATGTCCCAGGCAAATTTCCCGTCGAAACCGGCGCTTGCGTGCCGGTTTCGATTGCAGCGACGCCCCGAGAGTTGCGAAGCCTAGAAGGGCGACGTCACAAGAGACGCGTCGAGGATTGGTCAAAACAAGAGACGTGCCCTCGATCACGTTTTGGTTCGCGATTTTTAAGAATACTGTTTCAATTTCCACTTGAATAACCATGAAACGTATAAATCGGACCGGAAATTATTACTAAATCGTAAATAAAACAGCATAATTATTTTTCTCTTTGCTACGCTGGACGCGAAACGGGCAACGAGCAACTATGGGCAAACAAAATAAATTTAAAAAAGAACACAGCGCGGAGCACGCGGGAGACGTTTGGTTTTGGTTTCAGATGTCGAAGTCGTGTTTACTTTGGGAACACGGTACTCGAAGGATTCTGCAAAAGTGCTAGTCATACCAAATTTGTGCGCTGTATACATGGCTGTTAAAACGGTCGACTGAACACCAGTAATCGTTCGGGCGACGCTAGCTTTCCCGTGTGGGTTGCTGTTCGTGTTCTTTGACAACAAAAGAGAGGACGTCCGACTCTGGTGAAAAGCCAAAATGGTACTTATTTATTTTCTCCTTCTTGGGGAGCGTCCCCCGCGGAGGGACCGGCTCCCGGAACGGGTCGCTGCCGCTTTCCCTTCGGCGTCTCGATCCCCCGCGCCCCTGTCCTTCGGCAACGCGCGCCACTCTCGTCTCCCCCGCGCGAATAGGGAGTTTTCGTAGACCGTTTTCGCTACGCCCTCCGCAAACCGCTACGATAACCGGAACTCTACAGTCAAGGCTATCAGCGCGCAGGCGCAGTAGGAACTTCTTCGTTGCGGAGCGAGCTTAGCGGAGAGGGAAACGCGGTCTACGAAAACTCTCTAATGTCGCTCGCTGCTTCCCAGCTCGGAGCCTGCGGGCCGCTCGTTGCCGGCTGGGCGGTCACCGTCGGGTGATAACGGAGGACGCCACACACGTACTCCCGTTCCGTTGATGTTAGGTCACTGAACGGAAGCTCGAACTCGCTCGCGAGAGCGGCATTGTCGTCCACGTTGACAGATCGGACAAAACGACCGCGCCACCGCGCTGCTATAACCCACCGCGGTAACCAGAGTCTCGATCTCCTAAATGCTACCAATACCGACTATTCACACTTGACGTCACTCCCTACGTCACCTCCGTTTTCGCAGGCCCAGAAATGAGAATGGAGATAGTTGAGTTTCGTTTTCTTCAGTTCTTTCGTAGGCACAAAAATACGCGCCACAAATGTCTATAAAAAATTGGGCAGTGCGCTAGGTTCCCAAGAAGCCTGAAAACACCGTTTAAAAACATTCATTAAAATCGCGTTCATTGTCCCTTTAAGAGAGGCAGGGTACGGCGGAGTCATCGCACCGCAGCCAACGGGACCGCAGCCCGACAGGAAGAACAACCAGTCTCCAGGAGCGACACCCTGCGGTTCTCAAGCTGTCGGTGAGTACAATTAACGTTTTTGCTAGAGCCACTAAATGAGCCAAGCTCAAGAGTATCGGCACTCCCCGGCATTGTTGTGGACGCCGCCATTTTGCTGCTCAGTGCAGAGCAGACGCTACTGGCGATCGTCGCGATTCAAAAGGGCCGACTTGCTCAGCGTTAGATTCGCGCTTAGGAAGCTCACGTACCGTCGCTTCCCTCCGTCGCGAACTGTTGACAGATTTGCGGATGACGGAAAAGCGCTTCCTCTGATTTCAGATAAAGCTTCAGATAACTGGCAACCATGGCTTGAAGATGCGTAAGAGTCGTTGCTCCGAAGCGTAACGTATTTTTATTGGCTCTCGTTTCTGGTGCAGAGCATTCCAGAAACGGGCTTCTGGTCGGTGCCATTTTCGGAGCTCGTGCGTGTGGCGCATGGATCGCTCGCTTTCCCAAGCGATGACCGTGCGCGTGCTCGGCTGTCACGTTCCCACGCTGGGCGAGAGTGAAAGTGTTCCCTCTGGCTGTCTTTCTGTAAACATTGAAACGGTGTTTACCCCAGCCACGCAGTAAACAAATCCGGTATGTGAAATAAATAAAAAAGCGAAGCATTCCAACTTGGAACAAGTAAAAGAATGGTAGACAGTCGCGATTAAAACGTGAGCTTGTCCCAGTGGTGTCGCGAGAGCAAAACGGCCTGCCTTTCTTAAGCTCGCGCCAACAAACTGTTAACAGCGAGCTATTAAAAAACAAAAAAAATGGCCAACGATTTGAGTGATTGCACTCCATATAAATTCCCCTGCCAATTTCAGCTTACATCAGCTCGGTTGAGTGCCCAGTGTTACGTCAGTGCTTGGCACTTGAAAAGAAAGAAAACAAAACAATTTTTCGTGTCCCCTTTTTTAAATTTTTTTGTTCGTCTAATTAGCGAAACAAACATTAGCGGGCAAGAGGCAACAATCTGGGCGCCGGAAGCCCGCCGGGGGCCAACCAACAAAACAAAAAAAAACATGCCGACGCAAAAAAAAAAAAAAAAAAAAGATTACCGAAGCCCTTTTGGCAAACGAGCGAGGGAAGCGACGGTGAAGTCGCGTCCTTCCGGCGGCCTTCTTTCTTCCTCATTGTTCTTCTATGTTCCGGAAATGGTCAAGGTTTTTGTTTCAAAACATCCGGCGCCCTGCTGACCGCCGCGCCAACAACTCGGAGCGGCACAGAAAAACTGATAACGGCGGAAGAGACGCAGAAAAGTCGGCTAAACGGACGTAAATCAAGGAAACATGTACGCAGTCCAGAAGGAAAGAGAGGCCTCACCGACACCTCCCCCATAGCAAGGCCGTAGAGACCGATGACGTCACGAACCGGAGGCCAGGATTTGGAAACGACGACGACTGACATCGCGTCTATGAGTTCGGGCTCTGTGTTTGAGTACGGCGAGAGTCCCAGCCGGACGATCACGTGAACAACACAGTGAGACAGTCTGCTAGTCGGCCTTGGCTGCATGACCTTGATACTTACCAGTGCTGCTCCAGCAAACGACACTTAATCGAATCGTGGCGCCCACTGAAGCAAAATGAAGCGTTTTTCATTTGCGGTATACACGCAAAAATATCCGTTCTTGAAACGTGCTCTGACGCTCCAAAAACTCTCTCAGTTCGTGGAGAACGGTTTCACCTAACGCACTATTGTCCCCTGGCGCACTAGAACGCCAACTGGGCGATGAAGAATTTTTGCGCATCGAGAAAGGAGCTAAAAGAACCCCTCTAGGTTTTTCACGAAGAACCCTTTTAGGGGTGCTTATAAGGACTTTTTTATGATGGACTTTATGGACTTAATGGACTTCTTAGGGTGCAAAATATGGATAAGCCGAAGAACCCCTCGGTTCTTCGGCTTGTCCATATTTTACACCCTAAAAAAGTTATTTTAAGCACTCCCTAAAAAGATTCTTCGCGGAAATCCTGTAAGGGGTACTTTTAAGCACCTTTTTTATGCCAAAGAGTTGTTCATCGCCCAGTTGCCGTTCTAGTGCGCCAGGGAGGCCATAGTGTTCGAGGCGAAAGCGTTCTTCACGAGCTGGAAGGAGTTACTGAGGCGTCAAAGCACGTTTCAAGAACGGATCTTTCTTTTAGACTGTAGGACATACGAAGATGCATGTGATCTTGTGGTGAATGCGAGCCAAGTTACGCCGCCATCGTTAGCGTGCTATGAGTTGTCAACGTGTAAGCTCGGCCAGAAGATGGCTGCCATGAAACGCTTTTCCAACTTTTTCCTGTTCAGCTTTCCCCCTCAGCTCACAAATCACGCATTGTACCAAACAGTTCAAGAAGACAGAAAGGAGGGACTCCCGTCTTGCTCGGACTCTCGTTTGTGTATTCGGGCACACCCATTCTCCACCTAGAAGATTAGCCCGTCGCTCAAAACTCGCACAGAAGTTGCTTTCCCCACCCCGTTCACCCCGAAGCTGACAGTGCTGTGGAAGTTACGTGCTCGTTGGCCAGCCACACTTTTGCCACGTGATCACGCTCTCTCGCGCAAACCCACGCGCAGAGAATGAGGGCAGGTGATGAAAGGGAGGCTGCTGATTGGTCCGGCAAGCGCGTAGCTTCAACCGCAATGTCGGCTTAGGGGTGAGGGGATTAAGTGAGGTCCGGTGCCGTGTGACGTGCGTTTGGGCCCGGTGACGCGCTGCGAGGGCCGGTGACGCGCTGCGGGGACCTTGGATGTATCACAGTGAAAAGGCAGATAGCTTACGAAGGGAAGGAGGTACGAAATAGTCCGCTGTGTTTTCAAATTTCCGTACCGAAAGTCAGACTTTTGACTTTTTGCCTTTTTCCCTTTCCCCCCTCTTTTGGCCCACTGAACGATGTGCTATTCGCAATTTATTTACGTGTGGTGTACGAGCAGGAAACGCTACGATCAGTTCGGTATAGCAAGTAGTTTGATATAGCAAAAACTGCGAACTTCCACGATGCGTTCGCTGTAAGGCGAGAGCTTCTCTTTCTTTCTCATCTCTTCGCTTGCGCCTTGTAACAATGCGCTAAAATGTTTTTCTTTTTTCTTTTTTTTTATGCGTGCACATTTTTTAAAGTTTATCTCCCGTTTTGAATTGCTTCTCTTTTGGGCAACCGCTTTAAGATGAAAAGTTTTCTTTTTTCTGTGCGTGCGTGTAGAGTGTACTTTTTTTTAGCTTTCTCCCTTTCTGAATCGCTTCTCTTGGCTCAATTTTAATCGCGGCTCGAGCTTTTAAAATTTTCTTTCTTTTCTACTTTTTTTTTTTTTTGGGGGGGGGGGGGGGAGGGACAGGTTAGAAGACGATCGTTTGCGCGTTTTTAAAAGCTTTCCCGGGGGAAAAGTTCGATATAGCCGTTGTGTTGTTCGTTATAAAAAGTAATTTTTACATGCATTTTTATTCCAATTTTTTGTGAGTTCGATATCGACAATAATTCGCTGTACGTGGGTTCGTTCTAAACGGGTTTCACTGTATATCCGTATTCGGTCAACAAGAAGGAGGTACGTTTTCTAAGCGTCGTCTTTATGAAGAGAAAGTCAGGGCGAGGGACACTATTAGGCGTAAGACAACCCCGAGACTGCAGGTATACACATGATCCTGCAGTCTCAATGCCTTTCCTTGTTTCTTTGCTCTAAAGATATACAACTTCCTCAATATGAAGCGCCAGGGCATATATTCCCGAAAACTTGAAAGCTAAAAACATTTCGTTACGCAGAAAAATAAATAAAGCGGGTATGAGTCTTCTGTAGAATGAAGTATAGGTGGGCACTTCTCAGAGGCGACGGTTGTCGTGCTACCTGCAGACGCACGCAGCACTCAAACGAACAGCTGCTAAGATCGCACAAAAACGCGGAGAGAAAAAAGTGCTTTATAAAACCTTTCACTTTAGTGAGATGCGAGAAACATGACCTGTCGTCCGCATTTGCAAACAAGTACGGCGGTACGCCTAAAACATATAAGAAAAAAAATAAAAAGATAAAACATTGCAAAAAGTACGTAATCACAGTTAAGTGGCACTCGAGAAAGGCACGTGGATTTTAGGTAATCGAGACTATCTAAGCACCAATATATGTATGTTCATGCCGTTTCCGGGTTGGGAATTGTGGAAAACCAGTATATCAACATCTTAGGAGCGCGTTTTATTTATTCATTTCAGAAGAAGACGAATCCCGCGGCTTCGTTTCAATAACAGCACCGTCTTCACTCGACAAAGACTTCTCAAAATACTGCAATTAAACAAAACCGCTACGTTATAATAATTATTATCATTTTACGACGAGCTGCAAATAGCTAGACTCATCACTCGTCAGCCGTATTTGCCCCCAGCGCTGCGCGATTCGCCGATTCGATGGGCCGATGACAACAAAACACAACCAGTAGTCAAGCCAAATGCTTTCTAGGCAGAAAAATGAATAAAGCTGACCCGTTCCCGCGACAGACTGAGGCCGAGACAGCGGCGAAACACGAAACGAGGGACGCCGGTGTCGTCATCCAATCCGCGTGAGAGCGACCAAAGGTGATCGACTGCGCTAACCCCCGAATGATGGAGTGACTCTAGACACCACGTGACCGAGAGCGCGGCAGTCTCGGCCGCGGGAAAAAGGTAGGATACTCGTGCGACACGTCCTAGCTAACGAGGCGGTATGGTGCTGGCTTTCCCAGCACTATTAGCCCCGAGAAGCTTGCGTGGCGCCCCCTTAAGGCGAACCGGGGTGACGTCACGGCGAGGACAGAATTTTTCCCCGACTCGCCCCGTTCGCCCTGTGGAGGCTGTGACGACGTTAGATGTCGAAACGCTCGTTCCTTTTTTTTTGTGTGTGTTTTTACAGTTCGCCGAGTTATCGTGAAACGGAGTATAGGGTAGTTGGTGGAAGTCGAGTTTCAGCGATATTCAGCATACTTCAATTGAGATCTCTGCTACGGTCTCGGAGGGAATAAGAACGGAAGGGAGGAATTGTTTTGCCTCTAGCTTCCTCCCTTCGCTAACGGCGTCTCGACAGACTCAAGCGTCCTCGCGCAGTCGAAATACAGGCATAGCCTCCCATTCGCGACTCCCGCGAAATATATTTCACCTAAATACTCACGAGAAAAAACGCACAAGAAAAACGTAAAAACTCAAAAATTCACACGGCTTCGCGCCTGAAACACGAAAAACATCCAAGTGTAAATTGTTTTTATGTCTTGGGAAGAAAAAGAAAGTAGTAACGTAACTCCGTTACCCGCTACTCCAAATAAGTAACTGAAGTACGTTACCCGTTACTGTTTTGAAAATGTAACGAGTACGTTACTCTAACGCCGTTACTTGTAACGCGTTACCACCAACACTGTCCACACCCGATCTCGCACGCGCGCCGCCGGTGCCGCTAGGGGCGCTCCGGTCTGTTTGTAAGCGTGAGTTGGTGTATACACGTTTGCAAGTACGGCCTCATGCAGGACGCCGACTACGAGGCGCCCAAGAGCACCCTACCGAGCAAGATGGCGGCGCCCTGGGGCCGTACTTGCAAACCTGTATTCGCGACTCCAGCGAACTATAGGGGGCGCGCTGGTCAGGCAAAATGGCGGACGAAAGGAGGTCGTTTTCGTCGTTTAGCACACGAACCACCATACATTTCTTGCACTGCAGCGTAAAATCGGTGTTACATATGAAAGCAAAGCAATTTTTCGACGGTAGAAACCTTCTTTTAGTCAGTGCGGAGGAACGACACGGAGGAAGCATAAAAATAATTACTGGAAACGATGTTTGTTTCTATGCTGCCTACGAGAACCAAGCAGCGATAGCAGACGACAGAGTCGAAATGACCTCCTCTCTTGAGCTTCTCGGCGTTGCCACAACGCCGCGTCGATTTCGCTGGAGTCGCCAATATTCTGACAAAGCCTGGCAGATCGCCACGAGAAGCGGCCGCCAAAATGGAAAAGGTGGAGCGGCAGACAACGGATGAGAGGAGAGCCACATGATGGGCGCCCCGCTGCGGCAAAACGCCGAAACGCACTTCTCCCGAGCGAACAATTGTGTTTCGGGTACTCGCCGCTGCAAAAGCTGTGTGCACTGCTGACGTCCAGGTTTCCCGAGAAAGGGCTCTCTGATGCTCTGTGCTACCAGATCCTCGAGCTCCAAATCTGCAACCGGGCACTCTATGGCTCCGTCGTCCAACTGCCAGGCTTTGTGAGTATAGGGGAGGCTATGGTACAGCGAAAGGCATCGGACGCGTGCTGGAGGCGTCCGAAAGGACGCCGTTCTCACCTTGTCAGTGACCATAGAAAAGTAACCTGGTACCATTACGCGCCATCTCACATAGTAACTGCATTAGGTTTCCGAGCGTCAAACGTCACTTCATCCTAAAGTGCGTCGTTACTTTTCGGTAACTTTTCAAGTTCTCACGACGTGAAGTAATGAAACACAGAAGTGTCACGAACAGCGAGGCAAGTCGATGACATGGACAGCCGAAGAAACCTAATTAATTTTGATTATTGTCAGATTAGGCACGGTAGGACCAAAATGACACATTTAGCAGTGCGTGCGGTTATTAAAAACCGTATGTGGGATCCACCGCGATCTATGAAATATCTTGCGGTACCCTTCAACAATTTATGAGAGGTCTTAGATGTCCGTCAAAAATTTCTAAGGGGCCTGACGTATCTTTCAAAATTTTCTGCAAGCGTAAAAAACCTGCCATAGTTTCTTTTTTTTTCTTTTAGAGACCAATGGGGTTCGTTGCAATCTTTTTGGGGGAGAAAGTACGTGACCCATAGAAGTAGTTTTAACGGGTCTGTGGGGAAATCACATGACCCTTCAGGACATACGCGTCGCGGAAGCGGCTTGGCCATATTGTATGGGGCGGCTGCAACGAGCAGTTGGTGTCGGCTTCCTGTCTTATGTATATAGGGTCAATTTCTAAAGCATCTCAGTGCGCGAATAAGGGAGAAGGTATCTCAGTGCCCTTCGTCCGTCCGGCTTCAGAAGCTCATCCAGAAAGCGAAAAAGACGCCGGAGATGCCACCGCGACGGCACCAGGGACGACACCAAGACCGTGCTTGGTATTTTGTCAACGGTGGCCGATGTTGGTATCGCGTTCGGAGTTTTCGCTGCACGTGTTGCTTACAGTGTGTATGCGTGTTTGCACCCGCTCGGTTTTAGGAGTTCAACTATCATAGATCTAAGGAATTCATTCAGCGGCATTGTGAGTAACTCGCAAGATATGTTTGGCGACAAAGAAATCGGTTCCCGCTATTTGGTCTGATCACTTCTGTCTACAGCTGCTTGCTCTCGGGGTTTCAGTACACGTCGATTCTTAATGTCTTTGTGCGTTTCAAAATGCACGTAAAATTCAGTCTAACATAAACTTCCAATCACGTTTTAAATAACGTAATTTTTGGTCTGTGGTCAGTCATTTGGGCGTCTAAAGAGTTGAAAGGCTGAGGGGTCTGAAAGGCTGAAAGGTCTGAAGGGGTTTGAGGGCTGAAGGGGTTTGAAGAGCTGAAGGTGTTTTAGGGTTTAGAGGATCCCAAAAACATTAGGGCAGGAGGGTTATTTTCAATATGGTACTTAGAAATCTGTAGGTGCTTATTCGCGTATCGTCTAGATCGCGACGCAAAGTACAAAATGAGTAGGCGGTGAGACTAAAGCTTTTGTTGCACCAAACTCTCCTGCATAGCAAAGCCTTAGAACTGCATTTTCGCACGTCACCCACCGGAGGCCAGCCTGGAGCGCAGATTCGAAACGAGTGCCGTGTAAAGGGCTGTCCAAACAGGACACTATAAAACGAACGACTCCGACAAATCGTGAAAATTGAAGCGGACGCTTCTATCTTTACGATTTGTCGGAGTCGTGAAAATGTTTGCAGGAGTCGTGAAAATTTTTACGATCACGACTGCTCTCCTCGTCAGATTGACGTCACAAGCCACCTGCGTCTGGCTCACCTCGCCAACGCCCTCGCGTACCGCCGTCGCCTCGGCTCGAAGGCCAAGGAGGTCCGGCTTTGGGTGGATTTGGGACATTCCTGCGTCGAAGGGCGCGTTTCGCCCGCCTCGGATCTGCTTTCTTTGTCGAGATTCACTTTCGTCGTGATGGCGTCCGATGTGGTTCCGTATTGTGAGCGGAGGCCTTGAGCGATTGACCGACAGCCAACAGAGCGTGTGAGTGGCTCTCCGGACCCACGTGATGAGCAGAGCAAGGCCGCCGTGGAGGAAGCGAGGGGAGATTTGGCGGGGACGCTCCGGCAGCTTTGAGCGTTCGGCTGAAACTCAATCGTGTCCTCGCTGACTGAAAACAAGCCCCAGTCTGACGCAGCACTTCGTGTTTAATATGCCTCGCCCTCCGGTAGGTGACGTAGAATACTCCGGCCTTGTTATCTGCGAGGTGTTCGAAGTAACGGAATATCGTTACTCCGACATACGCGAACCAGAATAGGTTGCTCGTTCCCCTTGAAAGGTATACAAAGTATTAGGTCTCTGCATAAGTTCGTAAGGTTTTTCGGACAAATTCAATCTCGTATAAAAATAGGCAGCATTTTTTTGTCATTCCAAGTCACGCTTTTATTAACGTCCTGCCATACAATCTGACAAAAAAAATGACTCTTACGGTAAAAAAAAAACACGCTAGTTTTGAGGGCGGAGAAGCTATTAAACTATTTTCGGACATCGCTGAGATTGGGGACCTGCTCACCAGACGAATCACGTTGTATTTCACGGCACAAATAGTAATCCGAACGGGCAATATCAGGTGAGCACGCCGCCCGCGGCAAAACGTAGAGACAACTTCCTCTCCTCCTCTCGCACAAACGTTATTTTGGGTATTGCTGCAGCTTTTTTCGGCTAAAAGGGGATCCGCATAGAGTGGCGAAGGTAGATTTTTTCGGTGTTCATCTGAAAGCTATAGTAAAATAACGACAAAAAAAAATTAAGTGGATCCTCCGAAAATATGAAGACACGTAAACAAACAAACAAAAAAGTTCAGTACCCCGCCAAATTACTTTGAACGTAAAATACGTTCATAGGTTGCACGTGAAACCCCGACGACATATGATGCGACGTGGCAAACTTCTCCGCTAAATTTAGCGGGCAAAGTATGTACGCTCCGTCCGTAACATTACTAGTGTCCGTGAAGTTACGTTTTTTCGTGACGCTACATCTAGTCCGAATCAGCTCCCGACCCCTAAAACGGCATTCTGTTAAAAATGGGGACCCACGTGTCGAACGTCGAAGATCATTAACAGGCAAATTGGACATTACGGACCTCGAAACCTCCTTACACATTACGAAAAAACGCAACGAGTTTCAAGTAACGCGTTATACGTAGGAAGGTATACAAGTCTTCGAGGTAAGGCCACCCGCCGCACGGTGCAGGGGAAAGGAAGGGGGGGGGGGGGAGGGGGGGCGCTTGTCTCCTCCCCACAGAGAGCTCGAGAGACGCGGGGCGTGGCTCGTTCTCGGTTCGCGATTGGTTCTTGGGCGTTCTCATCCCCTAATGCCCATTGGCTGCAGAGCGCTAATGAGATGCTCGAGGCTGCCACCGCCCTGCGCTTGTTTCAGTGGCCGCGCAGGTTCAAACTGGGGGGAGAGGGGGATACGAGAGGACGCAGGGACGCCAGAGAGCCAAGCTCTGGCTGGAAGAAAAGAGAGGCAAAGCTCCTTTGTCTCTGCTCACTCTTTCGAACGCGTTCGAATGCAAAACGCCGGCGTACGGCGTTCGCGTTCGAACAGTGAGCAGAGACTCTACCCGATAATCATTGCAGTTTTTCGGCTCCCAAACTTCGTCATTCCGGTTCCAAGAGCCTCGGGTGGGCCCACTCGTACGACACTCCGTTTCGACTTCCGATGGAACGCAGTGGACGAGCCGTCGGAGCCAATCCAGTGCCCTGCGAGTGTCGCCTGGCCTTCGGGAAGGGACACGCGTGGAACGCCTAGTCGCGGATACGCTCGCAGCGCAGCACTGGCGAGGATGACTCGTAGCGTCCACTGTTGGCCCTCTAAAAAAGGTACTGACGGGTCAGGATAATTTTTTTTCCCGAAACGACTGAAAACGATGCCTGGACATCACCCTCAACATTCGAAACTTCGGAACTCGGCATTTGTGAAGAAAAGAAAAAAATTTCCAAAGCAGAATTAGAAGTTCCCGCGCGACCCGCGCCAGTGCAGTGACGTCAAAGACTGAGTCGTCCTGCAACTCCGAGTTTCTCGGACGCCTCCGAACCGTCCGGACCCGAAGTGTCGTGTTCGGCCGCGTCCAGGATCCACCGCTCTTCTCCGTGCGTGCCGCCTATTGCTTGTGAGCAGACGATCGCTTCACTTTCGAGTTTGCAGTTTCTCGAAAGGTCGAAGAGAACGCGCGGTGGACTTTCGTGAGGGGCCCCGTCGCGTCGGTTCTGCGTGACAGGCTGCCCTGGCGGAGTCCCAACCGGTATACTGTACACAGACTCAGTTGTTTGGACCGTTTGACGATCTCCTTTTCGAAGTCTGAGAGGTCGTCGGGCACCTAAAAAAGACAACTTTCTCCGATTCCCCAACAGACCGATTATTCTCAGTGCATGTGCCGAGCGCCGCCATGTTTTCCGAGGGAGGATGAAAAGCCGGAAGGCGACATCACACCGGACTCTGATTTTTGGTATTTCAAAAACAAGAACCGTGTACGTTCGCAATTGCGTTAAAAATAACATGCTTTACGAATGTCGTTATTAAATATTATAGAAATGGAGAAAGCTTCTATGTTTCATAACGGACTATGTCACAAATACAAACAAGCAGGGAGGAGGCGAGAAGAGGGCGAGAAAAACGCCAAATATAAAAAAAACGCGCGCGCGCTCGTGATTTTTTTTGTTTTGTTGTTTATGATTACAGCTTGCATCGTTTTGGACGACAGCAAAAAATACGACATGCGGGTGTCAGTGGTCCTTTAAGCCTGATACATTATCCAGCCGATACAGTATACAAAAGACACGATGTTCGCTCATACACCACGACAAAATTATCCGAGGTCTCAAGTATGTTCGAATCACGACGTGCCTTCCTGCGCATATGTATCCTGCCAGCATGACTGCAGAATGTTTTTGCACGGCCAGACCGAAGGAGGAAAGGCGCCTGTGTTTGCAGACGATATAATGTGGAGATATAATGTGGAGAAAGCTAAATTCGGTACTAAATCCACAGCGTTCGACTAACGCCATTGAGAAACTCTATGTGAACGGAATTGAGTTATCTGGTCCAACTCTTGCAAATGCTTTCAACAATTTTTTTGTTAACTTAGTGGATAATCGCCACGACACCAATATCTATAGATACATTGCAAATAAAAATGAAAACACAGTCTACCTGAATCCGGTTACCCAGGCCGAAGTAATATCCGTATTTCTTAAAGCAAACAACAGCAGCAGTTGTGATAACTAAGGAATTCAAATTAGGCCAGTTAAGCATGTTATTGAAGTAATTGGCCCTTGCCTAGTCCATATCTTTAACCTTTGTTTAGAAACTGCGATTTTCCCCCGAGGACGCAGATTGCTAAAGTGACAGTTCTATATAAAAAAGGCAACAAAAATGAAAGCCGTTTACAATTCCCTGTAACGCGGAATTAGAGCGCAGCTCTTGAGGAGGAGGGGAAGGCACGGGGGGGGGGGGGTCACGTGATTTCGGGGGGGGGGGGTCACGTGACCTCGAGAGAGGGGGGGGGGCGGAGAAAATTTTCCGCTAAATTTAGCGGGAAATTTACCCATCCTGCACCGCGCGGTTACTGCCGACGGCGACGCCGCTCAAGCCGGAAACGGGCGCCTAAGAGCTGCGCTCTACAACGAGCTCGGATATTATAGGCCGATTTCTATTTTTTCAGTGTCTTCAAAGGACCTTGAAAGCATTCTGCACGATCGACTTGTAAGCTTTTCAGAAAAATATAACATTTTAACTGCATCACAATATGGGTTCCGAAAAAATCGTTCCACGGAGTTAGCTTTACACGACCAAAAAGAGTTTATACTGGACAACTTTGAAAAGAAAAATATTGTCCTCGGTGTTTATGTAGATTTTACAAAAGCATTCGATTACCTAAACCATAAACTACTCTTTCAAAAGCTCGAGACATATGGTATGGGAGGACAGGCTTTAATATTACTAAAGAGCTACTTGTGCCACCGGAAGCAGTACGTCCACGTTAACGGTTATTCGTCAGATGTAAAGAATTTAACTTCAGGTGTGCCTCAAGGAAGCATTTTAGGACCGTTCTTGTTTAATATATATATCAATGATTTAGTCAATATAAACAAACAGGCAAAATTTTGTATCTATGCTGACGACACCAGTCTCTTTGTATCTGCTCGGACTGGGGATGAAATAGATGATATTGCGAATAACGTACTAGCAGAGCTAGAATCATGGGCAAACGCAAACTTGCTAAAAATCAACACAGCTAAGACAAAGGCTATTTGCTTTAAACCTAAAAACAAATTTGTCGAAATTCCGACCAATATCATAATGTACTCTTCACCGATTGAGGTGGTTAGATCATTTAAAACACTAGGGGTGTATTTTTCCAAACATATGTCTTGGGACGCTCACGTTGACCACATCACATCAAAACTAAGTCACGTGGTAGGTTTAATGTATCGGCATTCTTATATTCTTCCATTCAGTGTTAAACTACTTCTGTACCAGTCATTATTTTGTTCCCATTTATACTATTGTCATTTGATTTGGGGGACGACCACAGGATTGAACCTTCAGAAAATACATCTCTTGCAAAAAGAAAAAAAAAGCTCTAAGAATAATTTGTAATGTCGGCTATGACTTTCACACAGAACCCCTTTTTCGCAATCTGAATGTCATGAAAATCTTCAAACTCTACAACTTTAAGTTGTGCATGAAATATAAAATAGAATGCAGTAAAAATAGAGACTGTTTCATTTCTCTAGCGTCACTGAAGGACAAAAGCTCAATTTATCCAACTCGTAGTTCGGAACCCTGGTTCATTGAAAACTCCCGCTCCAACTATGGTCTTCAGAGAATCAAAATAACTCTCCCGAAGTTGCTAAATATGCTAACCCTAAAGCACATAGACATAACTACTCTTTCACCCAAGGAATTACGGTCTTATTTTTTGTGTTGCGAGTGATATGGTTACACTTGAGTTGCATTTGTATTGTACTTGCTTCGTTGCTTGTTTTTGGTTTTTAAATTCACTGTTCTCTGCATCAGCTAATATTGTATAACTTTTTATCTTATCTTTTTCTTTCTTCCTTTTAATATGTATACCCTGTGTCTGAACTCGCATTGCCGCTGCTGCTGAAACTTTTGTGGTGCTAGGAACTCGTCAAGCTGTCCATGCAGCTTTTCTTTCTCAGCCCCCGCCATTGTAAAAAAAATGGCAAATAAACATTGCATTGAATTGAATTGAATGTATCAGCAGTGGTAAGGGCGAGGAGCGTCAGGCCGAACACGTGGCCACTTGGAAGCCGACGGCAGACGTCCAAGCGGGGGACGCCCGCGGCGGTTGGCAGCCAAGTGAACGGCCACGAGTCATGCACGCGACGTGCTGTGTCCCCTCTCTCTAGTGCCCCCAGGAAAACAGCGAAAGGAGCTGTCCCAATTTGTCTGAAAGCCCCAAGGCGGGGGAAGGAAGCGGTGAGGGGCATCGCGGAGGAGATAAGAGAAGGTCGTAACGTTCATCGTGGACGGCCGTTGCCAAGTCACGGTCCCCGCATTCCACAGCAGGCGAGAGAGACACCGCGACGGACAGACGACCGGGGACAATGGGCTCGGCAACAGACGACGATAGGGTTGGCGGACGGTTGGACGAGACAGGAACGCACTCGAAAAGATTGCATTGCCGGATTCCTTAGACAAAGGCACAAAAGGAACGACAGGACAAGAATAGCCCGGGAACCTAACACAAATAACAGTCGAAGATAACGTAGATCGAAGTAGTAGAGGAAACCAGTTTGGAGAAGGAGAAGGTCTAAGCTTCGAGGTAACGTCACCAAACAAAGCAAAACTTTTTTTTATATATATATAAAATAGTTTAGAGTTCACGAGCAGCTCCGGCCGAAAGACCGAACATGAAACTGCGTTCGAAAAGTACGGGGAAATACCAGATCATGACCAACATGGCTACCATTCGCAGAACTGCTCGGTACACGGGACCAGCGCCACCATTTCGTTCTTCGCTCGACCAGGAAACTCGACGTTCCTTTTACGAGCGTATCCATCCCAGATAGCGATGCCACCAGACTAGATTTTCTGCGTCCATCGGAGGCTAGAGAGCGGGGCACGACACGAGTTTGGTTGGGAACCGGCCGAGCGCCGATGCGACGCAGGAAATGTAGCACCGCGGTCTCGTTGTCCACCAGGCCTGGGCGACCACGTTATCTAGGGGCTGCATCGTTATCTAGTTCCACTCGCTTCCGACGTCAGGCCGTAGCAGTGGCGCTACTGTCGGCCCGGCCTTGCGCATGCGCAGTGCCCTCACCGGGCAATCGTGGGCTTCACGTCCCCGAGACAGAGCCAAGGGTCCACCTGTACGGGCGTTCCCTCGTGCACACCGTGGCGCGCAATCAGCGACAGAGCGCTTTGTTTGACAGCGGCGCACGGGCGGCGCGTCCTTGGCGGCGACGAGGAGAGCCGTCCGTCCTCGTCCCGCTGACCCGAGCGCGGCAGGGACCGCAAGCACTTTCACCGACGCCGCCGCCGCTACGGACGGAGGTCGACGCATCCGCTTCCCGGAACTGCGCCCGCTGCCGCCGCGCTAATTGCGGCAGCCATCGCCGGCCGAATCGGGGACGGGCTTCGGGAAACGCCCCCCTCTCTTCCCGCCCGCGGACATGTAACCGACCGTTCACGCACGCGCGATCACGTGCAGCGGCTTCCATCGGCCACCCCCAATTTGCCAAGCTGGTTCGTTCCGCAGTCGAGGATGCCTGCCTGGCACGAGGTGCCGCGAAACTGCAATGCTCGTTCGTAGAGGTTTTTTTCGCGCATTTCCGCGCGGGTGTAATCGTTGCCACCTCTCGTAACTGCTTCCGACGAGAGCGGAGAACACACTAGTTCTAAGATGTACTCCATCTCTCTCTTGGGTAAAGGTGCCGTAGCTTGGCGCTCGAAAACCTGCCCGCGTCCAGCTCTATCGGTCTAGTCACGTGACATGATCCGCCGGAGTAACTCGGATTCGTTCGAGTGACATGTGGAACCCAGTGGAACACAGCCCCAGGAGCCATCTACAGGGTTGTCCTGGTTCCCCTCTGTGCTTGCGAGATAAAATCGGCGCCGCCATCTTGCTCGCTTGGGGTGTGCTTGGGGGCGCATCATAATCCGATTACGACGGCCCAAGCACACCCCAAGCGAGCAAGATGGCGGCGTCCAAAGGCCGCACTTGCAAACTGCTCTTTTGGCGCCGCCATGTTTGTTTATGCTGACGCAATGACACCGTAGGGGCTGCGCGTCTTGCGAGACTCCGTGTGTTTCTGTTTTGTTTTATTAGAAACCTTCGCACATATCGTAGTGCAAGCAAGAACGTCAGAAATGCATTCACGAAGCCCCAGGAACAACAGCGATGCCAAGAGTGCCGTAAAATTTAAAGCAAAAATCTTGATTTATGCGCAGCCCCTCTGCTCACATAAGCCTGCGTTTGAGATTATTATTTCCCAGTTTTATCGTTGGGGGCTACAGCTCTCGTGGTAAGCGACCACGAGCGGTTGCAACGGTGTGGACCCCATACGAAGAGCACGTACAAATTTCCCCCTCCCCTCCCCGGACATCTGTTTTGTCGTGTTTTCTGTGGAGTTCTGAAGGACAAACGCCATCCTTTTACACGTTTTGTTTATTCTTGCGACTTGGCGCTTGGTGCGCGTGTATTCGTCCGCCACTGGGCGCGTTAAGTCCGTGCTCCGGAGCGCGAGAGTTTGGCCCTCCGTTCACTATAAACGGACAGGAGTGTCGCCCGAGACTGACACTCGAGCGTGCTCTTCGTGCACCGAGTTTTTCTCGGAACGCGGGTGTCTTCCTTGACGTCACGTCCACAAACAAGATGGCGGCGCCGACAAAAGGTTGTCGATCGAGACGAAGAGAGCGGTCGAACCGCTTCTTCTTTTTCAGCTGAATAGTGCTTAATCCAGCAGGTAAAAACGATTCCACTTGAAAGCCAAGACAGCAGTTCGTGTTCTGAAAGAGGTTTCTCTTCGTTGACGGGTCCCGTCTCGCGCTGCAAGACGGAACCACGGAACATCTGACAAGTGGGACAGTTTCCTGCGTCGAGAACCGGGTTCAAGAACGTTATCTTTCATTTAAATCTGAACAAGATGCACGGTCAATAAATAGACCGCGGTGAATCTCACTTTCCCCATATGTGCTCGAAGCGAGTCTTGAGACCTATTAAAACGTTCGTAGAAACTTGATAAGGTCGCCGTCTCTTTTACTTTATACCAGACGGGCCTTAATTCCTTTATCTGGGAAATAATATCCAGAAAATGCCGAGTTTGTCGTCGATCATGCTCCGTTTAGTTGCTTCGCTCGGACCTTTCGAATCATCCCACAAGGCCTCTGGTCCACCCGCACCGCCCGGGGAATTGTGGAGGCGTTTCGACGCTCAGACCGGCTCGCTATACGCTGAACATCCTGCAAGTGCCTTCTCTCTCGCCACTATAGGCGACAAACGGAAAGAACCGTCACCGACCAACCTCAAGCACGTGCGGCATGCACGTACAATGCTCGTCAAGCAGGCGCGACGGACTGCGAGCCTACCAAAGATACCCTCGCGTGCAGGCGGCACCTGCCTCTCCGTATTGGTTGTTTCTGTGTGTCGCTCTATACGCTGTTTCACACTTAGCGTACAACGCTGTCAAAGCTACTGGCGCGAGCATGATGCTTGATCTCGTTGATTATCTGCACGCGTGCTCGCGCGAACGAAGCGATAGACAAAGCCACGCGCTCGCGCCAGTAGCTTTGACAGTGTTGCACATTAAGTGTGAAACGGAGTATAGTGGGACGAGGAGATGTTCACAACACAAAGCAAAGAGAGCAAACTAATCCCAAAGCCGACCTCGACGCATTGCCGTGCTGCTTTCTTTGCGTTGCAAACATGAACCGCTCCTACTATTTACGGGTACCCCCTGCGCGTTGTAAATCATACTATAGAGCGCCGGAAAGACGATGGGAGGCGCTACGTATTTCCGGAACGGTCTATTGCTTTATACGAGGAGTTTCTGGGCAGGGCTGCGCATGTGCGTTGTACGCTGTGTCACAAAAACAGACAGCTGCCATTCTGGTGCGTGTATTTGCTCGTTTTAACGAAGCGAATTAAGCGGCGGCTTCCGATCCCGGTTGTTTTCATCGCGTGCTAAGCATTCTAGCGGAAAAGTGCACAGGGTGTGTTCCCCCCAGCTGCCTGCACGGTTGCGCTCGGACCTGTATACGTAATCCCTTACAAATAACCAAATTACTCGCGATTCTTTACCGTGATTTTGTAACCGAATAGTAACATATTCGCTATTTCCCTTTTATATATACGTAACAGCTTCGTTGCAAATCGTCACATTTTAACGCGACGGCGTTAAGGAGGTCGTGTCCCAGAAAGGCCGGCGTTGGCGTCGGTAGCGTTCTGACGGAAAAAATCCCGATTGGTCGATAGGATCATGACGTCACAGCCACAGGACCTCCCACGGGAATTTCAAACAACCCAGAATGCTCGCATGAAACGTGACATCACGCGTGGAATGTACGTGATTAAAACGTGACATGTAATGCGAATTAAAGGTCGTGTCTCACAGCATTTCACTTTAAAAAAGTAGTTGAGTACCCTTCGGTGACGAGCCAGACACGCTACGGACAAGGCCACGCAGAGACGCTCGCACGGCATGGGAATTAACGAGCGGGAGTTTCCACTCTTAAAGGCGAACCTTAAGCGTCCTCCAAGTATTTTTATTCAGAAACCCACAACTCCTTTTTACGTCAGTACAGGAGCTTTCCCCTTTGGGGCAACGCACGCTCCAAACCATACATGTACGTAACGCGTTACAAGTAACGAGTTACTTGCACCTAGTTAATATTTTCGGTAACGAGTAACGTATTTAGTTACTTTTTCAGAAAAGGAACGAGTAACGGTATTTAGTTACTTTGAAGGCCCAGTAACGAGTAACGGTATCTCGTTACTTTTGAGCAGTAACGTATACAACACCACTTAAACGGCCTTGGTTTTATTCTAGAATGAGTATGCGTCTCTTGTGACAAAGGCTGATGGACAACCCGAAAAATAACTAAACAGATGGTACAGCAACGTTTATCGCTGAACTCGTCAGTCGAACAGTTTGACTGACGTGTCCAGCGATACACGTTGCTGTACTGAACTCTACACCTGGGAATGTCCTTCACCCAGCGAGCACAATCAGGTTCGTTGGTTGAACCTTCTACAAACGGTTACGGTCCGAATGTAAACCCGGAGGTTCCAAACGTGGGAAGGCACATAACCCATTACCCGCTTTCCTCAATGAAAGCGCAGTTCTCGAGAATTCCCCAGCTCTTCCTGAAGCACAACCCTGCCGTTCCTTCGAGCGCATCAGTAGAACGACTCTTCAGCGTCGTCGGAAATGTATTTTCAAGGAAGCGGGGAAACATAACTGATGAAAACTTCTACAAGCAGCTGCTGCTTAAGGGCAATGACTACTAAAAGAAAACAATAAACCATGAAACAAAAAACAGTTGTGTATTTGGTCGTCAAAGTAACCTGGAAAGTAACTCGCTCCATTTGAGGTAACTCACGCGTTCCATTTGAGAATCGGTAACGAGTAACGTATTTAGTTACTTTTTGAGCGGGTAACGAGTAACGGTATTTGGTTACTTTTTCGGGTAACGTGTACATGTCTACGGACAAGGCCACGCAGAGACGCTCGCACGGCATGGGAATTAACGAGCGGGAGTTTCCACTCTTAAAGGCGAACCTTAAGCGTCCTCCAAGTATTTTATTCAGAAACCCACAACTCCTTTTTACGTCAGTACAGGAGCTTTCCCCTTTGGGGCAACGCACGCTCCAAACGTACCGATGACAGCTCCCAAAGTCCCTTTTTGGACAGCGCTAAGCATGCCCCATGCGGTAGCTTCCCCGTTCAAGACGTGGTCGCACTGTTGCAGTTATAGGACACGTAATAGCTCGACCGCAGTTTCGTACGGGTCACGGGCTGTATCCTCATCAGAGATGTGCAACGCACCAAATGGCGAAAGCACCATCCTGCGCCCAGCCTGCAGCCTTGACCCCGCCGTCGGCCTCTCGCTCGGGGCAAAGTAACCGCAGATTTCCATCTGGAAAATCTTTTTTTTATATATAGACACTGGGAGCCTCTACCGACGATCACTGCTTCGGTATGCTTCGTCTTCCTCGCACACGGGCCATTTTCAGCTCTTAACTAAGTATGTCACACACACACAAAAATAGTCTTAACATTATTTACATTTTTCCGAATGCCGAGTTACCACCCGCCACTATAGCGGTCCGGACAAATGCCAAAGTTTCAGGACTAACCGTCATCTTAATCAAACGTTACGAATCATTAAGGTATGTTGTCAAAATAGGGTATGTTGTCACCCAGCAAAATGGAAGATTCCGGAAGGGCGGGTCCCGGACCCCCCCCCCCCTGCCTACGTGCCTGACTATCACTATCAATCATATTAACTATGCACACTCTATGGAGCTCAATGTAGTTGCGCGCCCGTCACCGTGAGTGGACGGTGCGCACGTCCTTTCAGTCGGCGACGCGAGGACGGACGCGTCTTTGCTGGGAGTCTCATCGCCGAGCTTCAGCGTGCTCGGAGCGGGTCGGGAATAAACACCAGCGATGACGTCAAGCGAGGGCCTCGTCTTCGACCGGCTCATCTGGAGCAGACCGGAGCGGAGCTCGATCGAACGTCTCGGCCGAGTCGCGGGCAGGGCTAGCCCCCTTCCGGACCGCCACTTCCGCGTGTCCGGCTAACGTTCCCCCAAAAAAACAAAACATCGTCCGCCCACCACGAGAGCGAAGTGCAGGAAGACGAGCTCCGAAAGCAGTCTCCCGTCCGCCCGCTCGCACGACAAGCGCCTGACAGACAAATCGCCAGTTTTAACCCAGTTTCGAGAAGCCACACCCCCACTTCGCCCTACGGGACGGGAAAGCCCCCTCCGAGAAAACGGAATAACGAAAACAAGCGCAACAAAAGAAACGGAACGCTAATAACGGCCCCGACGCAGTGTACGACAAGCGGCTATATCCGTCAGCGTCGCCGTTGCCAACAGCGCGCGTACACGAATCCATTGTTACCCCGACCGCCGTCAAAACACGGCCAACGTCGGCTCCCCTAAACAAAGGTCAAAGCATAGGAAGCGCGCGGTGAGGAAAGCGCCCCCGGCGGGGCTCAAGGTGCGCAAACGGGGGCTCCCTTCGTTAGCCTCGATTCGGCGCTGCATGCATGCACGAGAGGCGCGCGCCGAAAACACCGAGAGAGACCCGAGCATTCATTAGCAGCGCCCAAGGTTTCGCCAAAAGGATCCGTCAACCGCAGACGCGCCGGAGAAGAAGAGCCCGGTCGCCGGGGGCGTATAGACTATACCTGCCCCGGTCAAGGCGATTCGGCTCCACGTCGCGTTTCCCGTGGCCGTTCATTAGCCTGCGCGTACGGGGTTCCAATTTTACGCAGGTCTACACGGGGAAAAAAAGACGATTAGAAGAAAGAAAATGGGTAGCAATTAATGCCGTACGCTCGAACCAAGGCTGAGAAGGACGCATCTTAGCCGATGCGACAGTCGCGACGTCCGGACGTTTCCCATCTCCGAAAAGAATTGATCACCTTGATCCAGACTTACGAGTAATTTGATCACATGTAATCAAATTACTTGTAATCCATTACTTTTTGGAGTAATTTTCTGATCATTAGGTTACATTTATTAGGAAGTAATCTTTTTCCAAGTACTAAAATTACTTCTCTTTTCTTTTCGTTTCTCCTCTGTTATGGCGCTCTTTATTTGTGCAAATAAGTTTCTTAGCAAAAAAAAAAATGCTCGAACCGAGTTAATCCTCCGAAATTGGTGGATTAAAAAAATAACAATTCGGTGATTCTAGTACAACAATGGACAGTTGGAAAGACCCGCTTTCGAAGCGGCAGAAAACTCTGTCGTTTTGAAAATCTCAAGTAATCGGAGAGGTAACGGTTACCAATTATTCTTAGTCTGAAATCATCGAGTAATTTCTAATTGAAGACGTCTTTTAAGGAAGAGTAACTGTAATCGGTCGCATATTTGAGTAACGTGTACGAGACTGCCTCGACTCCACGTATAGGTCGCGATAACGCGGTATACCCTTTGCGCCGTCTATATATGCCATATTTACCCGCTAACTCGAGCGGACGGTGGTCACGTGACGCCAACGCGCTGTCCCGCGACGCTCACGTCACCAGACTATGGCGTCAAGTTGCATAGACAATGGACTTCTATCCTCAGGTGACACTGCGACGTTGAGTTCCACGACACTAAGTTACGTGGTCAGGCGACGCTCTCATCCCAAGTTAGATGGTTAGGTAACCCTTAGTGGCGCCAACCACCTGATCGTCGTACGCACAACCAACTGCGACGCTCTATTATAGGGTAATACCTCATTCCCACGATCATAGAAGTCCCCAGCTAAGAGACCTTTATGGTCGGCGGCAGTCCGCGACCCAAGAGCGCTGGCTGCAGGTTCGCCGAGGTACCTTCATGCTGGCCGTGTCAATGGGGTATAAAAGCATTGTGCTTTACACATGCAAGTGTATTGCCACCTCGCGTATGCAACCAGATAATGATCCAGTAATGCGGAGGTGTTACGGGGGCGGAATCGCTATCTGCCTCCAGGCGGTTGTCGCCGCGCCATGCAGAGAAGCTGCAATAAAGGGAAGAAAGCTTATGCCATCCGAGGGGGATTTTTGCATCATCGACTCGGGAATTGAGCTTACAGACCCTCGCAGTGGCATAGATATAATACTTTCAGACGTTCGCCTTATTTGCTTTTTCTAGGCCTGTGCTAGAGCAGACTTTATTAACCGCAATACGCTAACTGTAACCATAAACAAAACAAACAAAACAACGTTTTTTTTTTTTTTGCGGGCATGTGCGAGTTTTTTGCGCAGTGCCACATCGAGCTCTGCGCATGCTCTCATAAGGGAGAAAATGCCATTTCACATAGATTGGGAGCTGGAGCGCCTGCCAGAAAACACTGGTAGTACTCGACGAGGAACGAGCCATTTGGAAGGTAAATACCCGTCTCGGCGACGAGCGGGTATCATGAGATAAACCGCTTGTTTTGGCCTTTGCTAAGAAAACGAAAAACGAAACGTCTGTTTGACTACACAAGCAACAAAACAAAAAAACTTTTCTTTCTTTTGTTATTTCTTGCGGGCATGTGCAGTTTAGTTGCCGTGAGTCGACCACAATACGAGCGATCTGCGCACGCATCTACAAGGTCAGAAAATGCTGCATGGTTGTCAGCACTGATTGGGAGCTCGGAGCCAGCTCTGCCAGTATGGCGCTGGCAGTAGGGACTAGGGAAGAGTCATACTTGCTTTATGGCTTCAGAGAAGTCCGGTATATGTACATCTGAAATACACTTAGAGACAACTATGTTAAGAGTCTTCCCGTTTATGCGACTACTCTAGCTTTCGTACAAAAACATTCGTAATATATAGCGACCACAGAATAGGCAAGGCCGTAGCAAAGTCACCTATTAAACGGGCGGGGATGCCAATGAATACGAACGGTATTTCCTCAGACCCAATGTTCGGATGTACATTTTAAACGCAGGGTGCGAAGTTAACGCGCGCAGCTTCGTTCTGGGTTCGTTTTTCGAACCTCGGGCGACGCTCCTGCCTTCCTTTGGCTAAACCCTGTCCTACTATACACGCTCGATGATTCGTGTTTCCGCCATTTCAGACCAACCCGAGCAACACCGCGAGTCAGGCCCTCCTTCTCCCAAAGGACAGCAACCTCTTTTGGAAACGAAGTCGATTCCGAGGGAAGCCACCGTGTCCGCGAATCGGATCCCAACTGGCCCAGAAACACACGGATCTCTGTAGCAGGCTTCGTCTTGCTCGGTGGACAAATAGAGTCGCTCCCAAAACAAAGGGGCAAACGTCAGTTAGACAAACGATCACATTCAAAAATGTGCTAAATTTTAAATCGAACATTTTTTTTTTTTTAATTCGTGAAAGGTACGTTAATGCGGTCTGCAGGTGAGTTATACTGCCGGGGTGCACGATATAGGCGGTTAGTCCTCACGGTAAGATGGATAATGAACTAGAATTTGTTCAATAACTTTTCAATGAGTGCAAACAAACCTATGGTTCCAATTAGAAACTTGCTGAGCGTCCTCCCAAACTTCTCAATCAACTTGAGAAAGATTTGAAGGATGCAGGAATCGGGGCTGCGCCAATGTTACCACTCGCGCAACAGGCACAAGGCTAGCGGTGCTGAAACGCAAGCGCTACGACTCTCATCGCCGCATTTGGGCACCGCTGTCCGTTGTGGGAACTTTGGCGCAACCCCCGCGCTTCCCTTCGAGAATTTGCTGATTTGGGAGTTCTCGATGACGCCCAGCTGGTTTCGATTTGGAACTACGTTTATTTTCAGAAATTAAGAGAAAAGTTACTTAAGAGATTGTAGTCAATTATCCAGCTAACCGTAAGGATTGGCCCCCTATGTTATATCCCCCTGGGAGTATAACTCACCCGCACATACCGCATTAATGTACCTTTCGCGGATTTTTCTTTTCTTTTAAATATCAGGGTGAGTAAAAAATTAAACACCCATATTTTGCGAGAAATGTAGGTGCCCGGTATACGGCCCCCGCTGACCGTTTCTGGTACATTGAAGAAAATTCGCGAGCATTTCTTGCCAAACGAATTGGAAAAACCATGTCGGCGTATCTACGCATCCATCTCACCTGACACGCAAGACGGAGGCCACATCGCGAAGAGCAGCCACTTCGTAAAGGAGAAACCGGCTTCATTCCGAATCGAGTAACCTTTGGCGTCAAAATTTCCGCGACACGACACACGTGTACCATAGACGACGAACGGAACGTATACACTGACTCGCGCCAGCCGGCACCATGGCTCAATGTTCTCCTTCGAATCTCAAAGGCAGGGTACGTGCGGCAGTAATTGCGTAGGCAACGCATAGAACAAAACAAAAATCGTACCAACGTCTCTCGATGCGCCGTTTCGCCAGACTTGGCGTTTTGGGTACGCTGGAAAGAAGCCTCAGGAGACCCGCGGAGCTAGATGCTGCGGGTGCATCTGCAAGTGAAATGGGTCCTTCTAGCCTCCCTCCACTCGTCTGGAAACTTCCTTCGAAAGCACACACGGACGAGAGGGACACCTTTGCTCCAGAACTCGACGACTCGGCGCTACTACTGCCAACCCAGACACACCTGGTACACCTTGATCATGGCGTCATGATGTCACTTTCATGCATGACGCCGGCAGGCACCAACTCCCCTCGTGGCGAATTTGCACAAAACAGCAAACACGCTGCGACTTGCGGCGCTGCAGCTGCGAGGCAGTCGAGGGCAGTTGGCGTCACTGCGCAGTAGCAACAGGTGGAAGGGAATTGGTTTGCATAAGCACCGGATAGACCCGACAACTGCACTCCCGCTGTCGCCATCAAAAAAAAAAAAAAGAAAGTCGTAACAAGCAGTTCTTTTTTTTTTTTTTTTTAGGAAGGCAAACGTGCACGCGCCATTGCACGAACGAAATAGACCTATTGCTAAATTCCCCAAGCATCAAGGAGAATGCAGGGATTAGTATTCCACGCGCCGCACGTACTGGACTCAGCAGTATAGTAACTTTTCTAAAGCGAGTTGCATCTTGCATGCGCGTTCGTCATCGCTTTCTTTTGGTTATTCCAATCTTTTATACGGGGAAGGCGTGCGCGTGTGGCTCGTGGAACGCCAATTCCCGCATTCTCCTTGATGCTTGGAGAATTCAGCAATAGGTCTATGGGCGCGGATAAAGAAAGACGACTATGTAGATGCGCGCGTGCGCGTAGACTGTCATAGGCTGTGTTCCGAATCTTACCCAAATGGATCCGAGTTACTCCGGCAGGTTGTGTCACTTGACAACACGGATTGAAGAACGCTGGTCGCAGGTAGGTTATGGAACGCCGAGGTACAAAATCCCTACCCTGGAGTAAGATCGAGTAAATTTTGGAACACGGCCATACAGACACACTTAATAACACATAGGGGGATCGGTGGCCGAGTGGTCTAGCGTACACCAGTTCCAAGCAAGTGGAGCGAAAGCTCGCGCTACAGAACCCAGGATCCCTGGGCTCAATCCCCACCCCTGGGGGGTACCGGCGTGCGGTCGTGTACCCCTAGTGTGTGGTGCACGTTGAAGACCGCAGGATAGCGGTTCTACTGCACTACTGGCTAAATTGCTCATCTACAGCCGAAAGACAAGTCGCCCGTTGAGGCAGACTAAGTTCAGGCTGTATAAATATAACCAGAACCCAATTTTTGTTTTCTTAATAATACATAGTCAGACTCGCTCACACGCAGACACGAAGAGACGGACTCAGCCTGACACAGAGACTGACAGAAAGAGACATATCCAGTCGGACGCGCAGGCAGATACATAGACAGACACACGAACGGATACTGACAGACGTACAGAATGACAGACAGACATACAGAGAGGGACCCACACACAAACAGACAGACAGACTCCACCTAACACACCAACGGGCACAGACACAGACAGAGAGAAAAAAAGAAACAGACACGACGCAGAAAGACAGAGTTGTTCTATTTTTCATCGGGTCATTCTTCGTCGTCCACGGACAGTTTGTACGAGTGAATCCGGTATACACGATTCGAATCGAAATGCACACAGCGATCCCAACATGCCCATAAAAGAGTCGGGCGAAACAGATCTATCGGCGGGGAGGATCGGAGAGATCCCTGCCTCCGGGTCCATTAGAGTGTAGTCCGGGCGCAAATGGACGGCGCTGAAAAGGAGCGCCGATGACGGACGTTCCGACCATCAGTCGGTTGAATGCTTCCTCGGAGCCACCCCGGCGGAGCGCGGAACACAAAGAACACGATGATTCCGACAAGCGGCCCGACCGGCATGCGTCCAGTCCACACACACAATACCTAATGAGCATTGTGTCCCGCACGTCGCCTTCTATACAGCGGACTCGGGAAGTTTGCTTTTTGCGCCGAACAATCCTATAAGCTGGAAGCTACGTTTTATGGCTGATCGCATTTTTTATTATTATCGACATTCGAGCGCGAAAAGAAAAGAAAAATATCGACAACAATAATGGGACTTTTCGCACTATTTGTCGCGGGACGCGAGACATTGCCGCCAGGGCCACGTCGCAGAGGCGGTCCGGAAGTTTCGAATCGCCCAATATTTTAGATTCGGTATGACGACGCAGCCATTTCGAGCGTTCTTCTTTTTACGCATTATTATTTATTGATTTACCCAATGCCCGTACCCGAATCTAAATCCTTAAAAAAAATAATAAAAGATTGAAAACAAAACTATAAAAATGTCAGCAACCTTTTTTTTTTCTTAAAGTTCTTAATGCACGGATTACGATGACGTGATACTGACGTCACGCGGCGTGACCCCGTGACGTCAAGGAGTCAAGTGGTGGTGTCGCGTAACGTCACGGGAAGTGGTTCCATGACGTGACGGCGTCAAGTCGCGGTGCCAGGTAAACTTGTTTTCTTAGGGCGTTGTTTTTTTTCTGGTTCTTTGTTAGGCGATTTATTATGGTGCCAGAAAATTGTCCAATCAATATTTTGCTACAGCTGGACACGAATGGCAATAATAATCCCCGAGGAAGGGGAACAAAGGAGACAAAGGACAAACACAAATATCGAAACACAGCTAAGTGACGTATTTGCAGCTTTTTAGAAGCCACAAAAAATGGGTTTCATGTTTTCTTTTCTATTTTTAATATTGTGTGGGTGCCTTCGATGACCTACGACTTTGATTATAGTTGGTGGTTGTGTCTGAACCATAAAAAAACGGCCAGTGACCACGGAGAAGAGAGTGGCGCGACTCAACCTGGCCAGTTCTCGATGGGCCGTTCTCGGGCAGAAAGAAAACGAATTTCGAGCCGCGAATTGTGTTCTGTAGTTGGGCTCTCATATGTCACGTTCGACTAAAAACCTCGGCGAGCCTAAATACCCTGTCCGTGTCCCTTGAAGAGTTCAGGGAAACTTCTGCCACCTCTTTGCACTTTAGTAAAGCGAGCGCTGGAGAGGAGGCAACCTCCTCTTTACCGTTCGCTCCGCTGAAGTGGAAAGCGGTGGGAGGTTTCCCCTGAAACTCTTCACCTGTCACCGACTCTAAATTCACTAACGGTGCTGACCGGTTATGCTGACATGCCGTCATGGCTTATGCTTATGCGCGGACACACGTGCTGTACCGCCGCGACCCCAATTTCGGATGTAGAGGGCTCAGAAAGCCGTTTGAGTAGTTCCGAGTTCTGATCACAGCCAACATTTGGTGCGTGGACAACGAGGAACGAACTCTCGACCGAGACAACAGTGGGCCGATAGGCTAAGAATTCAGTTACGCATGGAACCCAAAAGCAGTTCGAGAGTCCGTCAGCTAGCCGCTCCCTGCCTATTCGTGACAAAGCGAATGTAGTGGCAAACCTTGCTTCAACGTGGCAGCGTCTACCTAGCAATGAAAATATTGGTAAAATTGACTTTTCGCAACGGGATTTCTGCGTTTCACCGCGGTGTTTGCTTAACCGGGTTTGCGTGGCAAACGATCGCAAAGGCATCGGTGTTTGTTCACGGTATAGTTCCTGTACGACGACGTGAGAATTCAGCGGTGCCATTGAGGAGGGGGGGAGGGGGGGGTCGCAAATGTGTCGCGAAGGCCCCGTGCTCAGTGAACGAGGGCACGAGTTCCCGCCGAATGCTCACGCAGCACTCGCGCGCAATCAACCCCTGAGAGAAAACAAGGCCGCAGAGGTGGACTGTCGACGTCACATACGAGAGGCCAACGCGACTCACGATCGGACACGAGTGCTGCGGCAGTGTTCGACTGGGTGTTCCACCGGAGAGGACACGAGTCCCAGTCGAACGCTGGCACAGCACTCGTGCCCAATCCATGACTCGCGATGGCCTCCGGTATACGACGTAGACAATCTACCACTACGACCTTGTGGTCTGAACGGCGTCGATAAAACTGCCATTTGTGCCCCCGCGTTGGCCTCCGGTAGGTGACGTCAGCACTACGGCCTGGTCAGCACGACGCGCGGCCCCTCCTCGCGCGTGTGACGGCGGCGACCACGGCGGCCACGAACGGACAGGTCCGCCCCGGGCGAGACGCGGGGCACGGCGCGGAGTCATCGCCGGCATCGGACGGACCAGCCGGTCTCTCTCCCGGCTTCGCACTTCCCGCCACAAGGCCGGTCGAATAACGGGACAAAGAAAGAAGAGCCGCGGGAGGTCAGGTCCGCCTCGAGAGTCGCCGTCACGGCTTTTCTCGGCCGCCTTTTTCTTCTTCGGATGCTTCGTGGTAATTACAAAGCGGGACTCCGACTCCCATTGTTCCCACACCGTCCGCCGAGGTACCAATTAGAACCGCTCATGGTGAACATGGCGCAGGTATAGAAACGAAGAGGGAACCATTGGCGCTGTTTTCATCATCGATCTATGAAACAAATCGAGCCTCTGACAGGACGGGCAGGGAAAGGCGTGTCTTTCGAACACCCGAAGTCCAGCAGGCGCTCGAGCCGCATCAGGCGTTGGCGAAGGTAGACGAAGCTCGTGCTGGAGTTCCTCCCTGCCGTTTTCACCTCGTCGGTAGCGCTCACAACCAAAACCGTCGCCGCTGTGCTCGCTATTCCCGATTGGCCAAACGCTCCTCATCATGACGTCTTTAGACGGATTCATAATGTTCCATGGACGCAAATAAGAACATAGCAATATAGAATTTTCAAATTCCGAGACTTTTCCGGGTTTTCCCCGACAATTTCGGGTGAAATTCCCCGACCACTGTAGAGGCGGTTAAATCCATAAGACCATTACAACACGAGGCATGGTGCATCAAACAATGTGAGGATAATTTTGCACGGGCTTCTAATCCAGCCTGCATATTCCGAAATATCCGAGTTCGTCCAGTCCGGATTAAACGAGCACTTTCTCGCCGCCGACATCGTCAGTGAAGAGTTAACTTCCGGAAACACGATGAGAACACAACGCTCAACGAGACGAATGGCAGCATGGCACATGGCCATGGCCGCTAGATGCCAACTTTCGGATATACTTTCGGCTTAATGCTTACTGGATTGGGCTCTGCGGCTTTCCCATTTGTTACAAAATCTAGTAGCTCTAACTGGATCTAGCCTTGTGTCGCGCCCTCAATCCAACCCAATCCAAGGCTTGGACTGCATTTGTCGGCTATTCCCTCTCCATCGGGTAGTATACTCTACATCGGATGAGCAGAGCCCGCGCTCCGCTCTAAGCAGCGTTTATTGCCTATATTTCTGCCCCGAAGTCCTGAAGTCTTTGCTCAGGGCACGAGATGGCGTTTCCAGCTCGTTTTCCCTGACTGGGCTCGCTTTTTGACACTATCCCTGACCATTCCAAAGTTGACCGACAGTTCAAATTTCCCCAATAATTTCTGGTTTTCCCGGTCGCTAGACGCCCTGGAACAGTATCATGCTGTCAACTTTGCGCGGTGCTGGAATCCAACCTTCCCTTGAAAGTTGGCAACTGACGAGAAAAAGATGGCCACGTCACGGCGAGGAAAATCCTGGTCGTGACGTCAGGAACCGGGACCACAAGACGGCGCCACCGAAGGCGCTAACTTGGAATGGATCGAGCACGCGGCGACAGTCGGCGTCATCTTAAAGACCGACGACGAGACACGAGATTCTGCAAGGCAGAAGATCCTCCTCACCCTGGAGGACGAGGAAACAGCACACGGCGCGGAAACGTAATCGCTGTATATAGCTAGAAGCCCAGCGCGCAAAGAAAGCGCCTTGCACCTTGCACCAGCTCGCGTCGAGTGTCTTGCAGAACGCCGCGCAGAGCCTGAGATTTCCCCAAGTCGCCTCAACTTCCGACATATATCTGCGCGGCGGTGAGCTCCCCCCGTTGCGGGTGAATCGCTCCTGAATGCCTACAACGCACTGGATCACGAGCGTCGTACTAGAGGCTGTAGGACGGAGGGAGGGAATGAGTCGATGGCCACGAGGTCTGGACTCGCAGGATTCAGGGGGATGATAATCCAATCATCCGCCTTTTTCCCGCAGCTAGCTTTGCGCCTGTTGCACGAGTGGGAACTTTTGTGCACCCCCGCACTTCCTGCCTGCTTCGCGTCTTTCGAAAATTGACTCGTATAGTGGTTTCGATGACTTGGATAGCGGTTTTCCACGACGAACTTAAAGTTTCTAATGGGAATCATAGGTTTCTTTTCACTAATGAGGTTAATTCGGACATTTTATTTAATTATTCAATTTATTGCGAGGATTATCCCCCTGCATTATGTCCCCCTGGCCTTATAACTCACCTGCATAGGCCGCGTTAGTGTACCTTTCGCGGTTATTTTCAATAAATAAGTTGGAATTAAAATCGGATATGTATATGTGAAAATGAAAACAGCGCAAAGGACGAGACACGGGATGAAGACAGAAAGCGCTGACCGAATCAAGAAAGTCACGGGTGTCTTTGTCTTTCTTCATCCGGGCTCTCGTGCTTTGCGCTGTTTTATTTCTCAAGTATCGTACTAACTCACACAATTTGCGCAGAGTTTTGTTTTTATTCCTGCGATCGTCCTTTTTCTTTTTTATATCCTCCTGGATTTCCAAAATCCGCTCAAATTATGCCTAAATAACTTGTTTACAGAAAACACCAGACAGAGGCAGTCTAATTACGAGCAGAGCGAAAAATGACGTCCATTTGAACCCGAGCTCATCAGACGCCATCCGTGATGAGGAAGTAGACCTATCGTAGAGTCATCCGACACCGACATCTTCGAGGCGCAGTTTTCGCGGGTCACAGTGCATGTCTGATGCCTTTAGGCGCTCGAGAAAAAAAAAGCGGAAGGGGCCCGATAGCTAACGAGGACACGTCATGTACCGGAGGCCCATTGGCCACGAGTGTTCGGCTGGAACTTCCAGTCGGCGAGGGCACGAACCTCAGCCGAGCACTGAGGCAGCGCACCTGTCCAACTTGTGCCCCGAGCTGGCAGTCGGGTTAAAGAACGACGACCAGTTCGCGCTTTCCACTTTACCTTGCTTCCTCCTCTCTCCCCTTCTACCCTGGTTACTCTTGCCTGTTTCCCCCAGGGTGATAAGGATCTTCCGCCTTGCAGAATCTCGTGTCTGGTCGTCGGCCTCTAAGAGCAAAATGGAAGGTCGTCCTACCCCTTTCCACTCTTAACCTCTTACCGAACATAGAAATGGTTGCAAGGTATATCGGCCGGCTCTCAGCACTACAACCTCGTTATCCACGGGGTGTTGGTCCGTCCACACTGACGAAGGTCCGCGGGTTATCGTAATCGGAGCCAGCTCCGTTCGGCTTATCTAACGTCAACAGCGGGCAACGGGAAAACAGGCAAAGGGGCAGGTACAACACGTGCACAGAAAGGCAAACGACGCCGCGTTTGCTCGTTCATCGTGCCAGGCTACAGGAAAAGCGCACCTCTAAACGTCAGTGCACACTTTTAGATCGGGCTCCAGTTTCCTCTTTGCATCGAAACAATCGACGTTGTAGTAAAAAAAAAAGAAGAAAAAAACGCGACTAATTAATAAATGTAATCCAACGTAATGGCTATTAATTACTCCCAATTCTGTCATCTAAAAAAAAACACTCGTTAAAGGCAAGATAAAACAATCGTAAAATCACTCGCTGCAAACATATTAGTTGCGGTGCTTGTCTCATACGAGCTTGATTTAAAGTCCGTTCGATCCAAATTTAGTCAAAGTATATACCGGGTCCGATCGAAAAAGAGGGACGTTTAGCAAACCGTTCCCGTGTTCCGCGGCGCGCACTTAAAAGCATGCTCCAAAGGTAGAGTGCGGCACGCGGAACACGGTAACGGTTTGCTAAACCGACGTCCCGAACGAAACCCGGGTTTTGCGGTCCGCCTAACTAGACTTTGCGTCACCGAGAGCTGAAACTCGTGACAATGTGACGCTAGGGGTGGTGAGCGAACGCAAAACTTTGAGAACATGACGTTAGCCAGAGTAAACGACACAGAAAAAACAAAACTTCTCTAAGGGACATCCACTTTGCCTAACATTAACAGTAAACAAAAAAAAAACACTTCTCAGCAAGAAAGAAAATTATATGGCCTTTCTTCCTGACAGACTGCACGTTTTAACTGAAATATATGCTACAGTCGCCCATCGTGTCATCCCTATTATTTTAAGGGGGGGGGGGGGATTTAGGCTTATAGGTGGATGCCGGCTCATGGATAAATGTTGCTATCCTTTCGAATTCTTTTTCTCCAGGAAACGATATGTTCTCAAACTGTTTCATTCTGTCACCACCATTTGCGTCACATTGCCACGGAGTTTCAGCGTTCAGCGATGCGGAGTTTATTTATACGACCTGAAAACCCGGGTCTCAATTTTCTCAACTAAACCCAATAATTTAAGTGAAAAAAAAAAATGTGCGTATGTGTGTGTTGGGGAGGGGGGGGGATGAGAAAGAGAGAGAGAGAGAGGGGAAATGACCAGATCTCAAATTAAAAATCATATTCTTTATTTTCTCCAATTAAAGAAATGAGGCAGAAAAAAAAAAGCAGCTCGGATGGCGTTTGAGAATGCCTGGTACTAACGAAGTGTGTTCTTATTAAAACGACACCCTGTCGTTGGTTGTTGCCTTGGGTGCTTCGTAAGTATATCCTCAAAGCGGCTACCTCCCTCTGACAGTATGAAGAGAAGACAGTGTCCGAGGCGCGTCTACGACGGTCGCACAAAAGCAGTCTGCATACTGGTGCTCCGCTCGAGGGTAGGCAGTCCGCGTCTTTCGCACCATGGACTACAAGCAGCGCGAGCGCGGAATACTTTCCCGGCGTTCCATTTTCGGCAGCCAAGAGACTGCGGGCTTCCTGCAGACTTCCGGATGTCGCAGAAGAGTTGCGGAGAGCCGTTGCGGGACGGGGGAAGCGATCCAGGCGATTTCGGAGTTCCCCGAGACCGCAGTCAATCAGGCGTTTCGTCAAGGTCTCGCGGATCCACGACTGCAAGAGCGGGATATCACCGGCCAAAATAGCAGCCCGCACGAGCAGTCACGATACGTGACGATACACACGAAGCGGCACATTTATACGAGGGACTGACGGAAATCCGCATCATGCGCGACTATAAAAAGCAAAAAGAAAAGACGTGCAGGGGAAAAGAAAAGAGAAATACAACTACGCAAATCTCCCAACCACGTCAAGGCATATAAAAAAAAAGAAAAAGAAGGAAACAAGGACGCGGATGTTTCTTGAGTACACGCAACGCGAGTATCTCTGGCTCTAAAAGACAAGTGCGCTTTCGATATACCCCAGGGCTATGCGTATCTACGACCGCGTTGGGTTTATCGGAAGGCTTAGTGACGGAAGGAGCCTGTATTACAGAGAAACGTGGTTGCCGCGCTTGCAATACGAGCTGCGAGAGGAGGTCGTCTGCAAACGTTCTGGATGGATGGATGTTAATGGCTCTACCCTTTGTCACGGGCGGTACCTTGCGCCACCTAGCCTAAGTGCTCCTCGCCAAGCGATAGCGCGGCGCATGCGCACTTGATCTCCGCACCCCCGCGGTCTGAGATTAGGGCCGATCATCAACCGTCGCGCCCCTAGCGGCCCAGTTAAGAACAGCTTTCCGGCGCACCCCGGGTTCTGGATGAATGCGCGGCGTCCGATATTCCGAGGAGGAGAGCTAGTGCGCATGCTCAGAACCCCTTCGACAGTCCAGCAGGCAACGCTGGGAGCTATCCGAAGGCGATTATTGGACTTCTTCGTTCGCCTTTCTGACGCAGCCTAGGCGGCTTCAGCGAATTCGGCTGGCCATCCTGTTCAGTCAGTGAAGCAGCGAACGCTCACGCGGCATTCGTGTCTAACCGCGCGCACGATCGAGGCAGATTACGTAATTAATGCAGTCCACTCGTGTCACGAGGCCCAGCTCCGTCCTGACTTTAGCGTCATGATGTGCAAAGCGCCCCCTATCTGCTCGCTACAGAGTGCGTATGATAGCGCTTCTTTGGAGAGTTCGCTCGAACGCCCGTTGATACTGCCGTCGACAGTCTTTAATTCATGCGGAGAGTCGAATATTTTCGGTTATCGACGCGCGAGACGATAGATTAATAGACAGGGAAAGTGCACACGCACAAAGAGAGAGAGAGAGAGAAAGCAAGAGCTCTTTCCCGAGACAAAGGATAGAGCAAATTGGATAGAGTACTCGCGGGAGAAAGGAAAACCCTGCCTCAGGTCGAAACAGCTAAAAGCTCGCCATTACAATCCGTCGTGCGCAGTGCTTGGCTCCGTTTCAAAATTGAGGCACGGGCGAATATTGCCCCTTGCATGAGCCAATCACAGCGCCGGAGTGAAGCACGTGAGGGCGTGCTGTCGAGTACTCCTGTGGATAGCAGTCGCGTGCTCCTCTCCGCTACTCCGATTGGCTCACGCGGGCCGTAGCTTTCACCCTCCGCCAACTTACGTCCTAACAAAATGTAGGACACCATTAGCACTTCCCCCTGCCAAGCGTCTATTAGCGGCAAGATGTTTGGGTGGCGCCCTCCTATGGTTACCTCTCGCGACGTCATTACCCTGTGAACAACAAGTTCGATGGTGTTTGTAATTAGCACGGTGGAAGCTGAGAATCATTGCGCTTTTAAACCAATACTGCCAACACAGTCAAAATCGAAGATCTTACATTACTCTTATTTCCATCGATGAGGAATCCTTTGCTGACGTCATCATTCGGCCAATCGTGGAGGGCCGACCACCGCGACGCTTTCGACCGGTCACGTCGCCAATAAGCACGAGACCGCGGCATTGAAAGCTTCTTCCGCAGAACGAGCGCTACAAAGGCACATCTCAAAGCCTGGAGCGCGGGCTAGCTGGAGTCAGCGATGCTTACAAAGGCTGCTTGAAAGGAAAACAAATTCAGCTGTATTTCGATCTCCCGATCGTACGCAGAATGGCGTTTCAGGAGGAAGGCAGCAGACGCTGACGTTCAGTCTCGGCCTTCCTGGCACGCCTCGCCGTGTCTTTTCAAACCATCGCCTCGTCCTCCCTTCCTATATCACTTTTTTTTAGTGCGTATGCATTAATTGTTTTATGGAGCGAGCTGACGTCATCAGTTTGAAGCGCGAAAACGGCTCCTAGTTTCCGCGATCGCCTTCGGTTCCATTGGCTGGCGCGCGTCGACGGGGCTCCCACCGGCCGCTGCGCCATGGCCTCCGAGATCCCGAAGCGCGCGCGCGCTAGGCAGCAGACGAAATAGGGGAGCGGACGAGCGGCGTGCATGCTTTCGCATTCCCAACTCATAAGAAGTGCTTAGGTGTACCTCGAGCTTTTTCTTTTCCCCGTCGTTTCCGAAGTTGTTTTTCTTTTTCTTTCTCAGCTATACATATAGTCAAGTCTTTATGAAGCGTCGCGGCGTGGCCTCGTCTCCCTCTCCTGGGCCCGTTTTCTTGAAGCGCTAACCGCGGCTAAAGTTAGCCGCAGAACTTAGGAGAGGGATTTTGAAATCACGTGACTGGCTCGGTAAGGATGCGGGGAAACATGGCGGTGCCCCGGTGAGTGAGCGCCGCTCGCTTTGGAACTGATGTGTCGTTGTAACTGCAATATCGGGCGCGTTATTCAGCAACGAATACTGCATGCAGTATTCGTTGCTGAATAAGGCAAGGCGAAAGCCTCCTGCAGGAGGCTTTCGCTTTACCTTACCAGACTTAAATCGAAAAGCATGACCTCGCCGCATTTTTTTATAGCATTATAGTCTTTAGATTCTGGTCATTCCTAAGCCTAAATGAACGCGATAATTGTCGGCATGGCAAAGTTTTTGGAAAGTGGGTTGCCTTGACTCAATCGGCCGGGTATTGATAGCACACAAAAGCGGACAGCGTCCCAATAGACCTTTTCCTAAATTACCCAAGCATCGAGGAGAACACTGAAAGTGTAATTCTACGGTCCCCGCGCGCTAGCCTTCCTCTTCTAAAAGATTCGAAGTAAATAATCATAATAGAGAGTTTTAGTAGATCGTTCCGATGACTCCGATAACGAAACCCGATACTCCGCCGCCGCCTTCGCGCATGCATCGTATCGTTATCGGGGGTATCGTATAGGCATCGGAACGATCTACTAAAACTCCCTAATAAGGCTTTGACGAACGCGCGTGCAAGGCAAAATTTGTTTTAGACTTTTTGCTTTAGAACAATTACTACTGCAGATGCCAGCACGCGCAACGCGTGTAACTGCACTCGTAGCATGCACCTCGGTGCTTGGGAAATTTAAAAGGTCTATTGGGACGCTGTCTGCTTTTGTGTACTATTAATACCCGGCCGATTGAGTCAAGGCAATCCACTTTCCAATCATTTAGGCTTAGGAATGGCCAGAATCGAAAGACTATCTAAAACATGCAGCGAGGTCATTTCTCATGCTTTTCGATTTAAGTGAGGTAAGGCAAAGCGAAAGCCTCCGGCACCATTCGTTGCTGATCAACGCGCTGGATATTGCAGCTACAACAACATATTATTTTTAAAGAGAGCGGCGCTCACTCACCGTGGCACCGCCATGTTTCCCCGGATCCCTACCGAGCCAGTCACGTGATTTCAAAATCCCTCTCCTAGGAACTGCGGCTAACTTTAGCCCCGGTTGGCACTTCGAGCAAACGGGCCCTGGCGTCTTTCTTTCTCTTTGTTCGCGAAGCTTTAGTGCTGCTGGTCGAGGCTCTATGAAGCGCTGCGGCATCACCCTGTCCTCCTCCCCTGGCCCCTCCGTTTTCCTTTCATTCGTGTGTTTCCGAAAGCCTTTGGCAGCTGACCAACCCTATACTCTGCTTCACCTTATGAAGTGCCGCAGGAAAGGCTACAAGCGCGAGCTCCTTGCTCTGGGGCACATCTCGGCGGCACAAGCTCTCGTGACTTAAGGGCAGCTGCCGACGCTATATGAGCTCGCGCTTCTAGCCTTCGCTGCGGTACAACGTAAGGTGAAACGAAGTATAGTATACGTTCCACTATGCCACGCCACGCGCGCTCGGACGCTGGCAAAATCCGAGTTAGCTTCGGTAAAGATGCAATTCTGCGTTAAAAAGGGGCGATGCAACAATTTTTCTACTTTGCGCAAATACCGCTTAGAACGGATCCCTGACGTTGATGACCTATGAAACACGCGTTCGTTTTTCACCCCACGCAATAGAAGTCCCAGAAACAAATTAAAGAAAAACGAGCAGCGTTCACCCCCTCAACTCGCAGCCAGAACAAGCGGCCACGTGACCTGGAATGGATTATATGCCGCCAATGTTGATCATAGCCACGCGCTGGGGTTGGCAAAGCACAGGACACGCGCTGAGTTCCAGACATTGTTATGGCTCGGCTATTGTCGTCGTTGAAGCGATTGGACACGGGCCACTACCCGAATGCTTCTCGAGCTAGTAATTATCACGAGCCCAAATCGAGCGCCCACGCAATGCTCGGGTCCAATCTATGAACCGCATTCAAATATCGTCACTGGGGTGTACTGCGATCCCCACGTTACGTCATCAAATTTTGCAAAGAGAGATTGAATGAAAATGATCGCTTTTGTCCTTGAAATTACACCGCAACAAAGGAGTTTCTTGGCCAGTGGCGTTGCGTGCGAGTATCCTTGAGTCCCACCAGTGCCAGTAAGCTCGTGTAAAGTGAAAAACATTCCAACTGAATATCGTTGCACAGCTCCTTTAAGAAAAGAAGGAGTCCCAGAGACATACCTTTCCGAAGACTGTTCCGGAACCGATTCCGCGCTCCTTCCTTTCTCGCTGTGAACAACCCCGTCGCCCGCCACTCGAGTTCGAATGCTGTCCGGGATTGCGACACGCGTACACAACCCCCACCACAAACAAGCGCGTATCTTCTCGGGTTACGTGGCGACATCAGCCAACACGAGCGGCCTTTCGGAGGAGCAGATAAAAAGAGGCCTCGTTTTCGGAAAGCACTATCGCATTTCGCTTCTCGTTAACGATTTCAGTTCCTCTTCGGAGCGGCGCAACAAAGTAAACCTAACGTCGCGGTCACACAGGCGCGTTTCTTGCTTGTACGACGCTCCCATTGGTCGCACAGTTCTCCGTTCAAAGCAGGCATAAACGCACGGAGACAGCATGCTTTCAAGATGCTCAGGCCAAATTCTGTCATCGTGCAGAACAGCGAGTCGTTGGCGCCATGTATGGCGACTACGGCTTAACGCGATCACGAGGGCCGTTACGAGCTGGCCACGGTGCATCGCCGCATTACGTCCAATTACTTCGAACGGAGCTCACATGTTTCACGTACACACAACCGCGACGTCAACTACCATTACGTACATTTCGAAATCCTCAAATATTAACAGGTTTTAACCGACTGTTTTAACAATTCCTTCGAAAGGCCCGTTTCAGTTTCGACCGCGTGCGTTCCGGCAGTTTGTAGCCACTTACGATGAGATATACTGGCGCCATCTATCGGGTAATTCCGCGTATGTTTCCCCCCCCCCCTTTTTTTTTCTTTTCTTTTTTAAGCAGACAGGCAGAGGCTACACTTTTCTTTTTTAGCATTTCTGCGTCATTATAGGAGACTTCTCCAGTCTGCGAAGGTCACAGAAAGCCAGGAAAAGCAAACAGTGAGCATGCAGCAACCTCGTGATTCAGCACGTCGCTAATCAAGTTGTCGACCTGCTTCTTCACTATGCATTCGAGCGTCAGTCTCTTCACTAGTTTTCCTCTTATGCAAACTAGTTTTAGCGGGTACGGCCGTAGACGACGGTAATTCTCCATGTGCATCCGTTCGCGGTCACATCGCCGCGGAACCTGACCGAAATGAACGATGGACGTAATCGGATCCATCTCTAACCAGTTGGCAAAAAAATCCCGCAATTTAGACCCGGAAACCTTTTGGTGGTTCTCAAAGTGGCTCAGTGCCACTGTTTTATCGGTTGTGTCATACGAGGGACACAATTATCGCAAAATTAAGCGGAAACGACTATAACACAACCGCGCGGGCACGTAAACGAAACCAACCAAATTAAAGCAACCTGCTGGTGGTGAGTGCGTCAGCGCTTCCCCGGTCAGGCCATTACTGAGATGAGAAGGTCTAGACACGTTGCGTACGACCGTTGCGCTACTCGAAACAGTGCAACGGGTCACTGTGCGTCAATCCCTTCAGCAGCGCCGCCGTTTTCTCCTTTACGTTGTCATTTTCTTCATTGTCGGGACGTGGTAGTTTTATTGATTGTTTCTTTGTTGTAGCGAAAACTCCACGTCTCGCAGCATGCCATGATCTTTTTTCAGCGAGTCAGGCCCCGCTGCGAACCATTCCATAAAGTCAGTGCAAGTGTGTGTCTGGGAGCTCCGGACTCGAAACAAAACGTTTCGACAATGAGTTACACCGTTCGCAACAATCGGCGATTAAGAGTTGGGAGGATAGCAGACATGCTGCACATCAATAAAGATACGAGAAATTTCAAGCGACCAATTGAACAACGCCTGCGTCATAATGGTGCTCAGACAGCTCCGCCAGGAGCGGCAAGACGCGCGGAAGCACACGGACTTGGCATAACGACTCGCAACCGGAAATGACTCGCTGGATAATATTACACGTGAAGGGACAGAGCTTCCGCTAAGCTCCGGAAACAAAGAGATGCACTCCAAAAACGCTTACGCCACCGAGAGTGAAAATGCGAGGATGCGGACGAGGAAAAAAGGGGTTGACACAGATGACCAGCATGATGACCAGCGCAGTGTGTATCTTGTGTTTTGTGTGCGCTAATTGCACTCTTAGTCCGGTAACGGCTAATGAAACGGCTACAGCCTAATTAGGCGTGACATACGGTGGATTTCGGCATGACAAGAGAGTGACCCTGAAAGTAGCCATGACAGTCCAGCGTTTCCACGTCATCCTAGACCACTTAGGCGTTACAACATCATTTATAGCCGTGACATTAAGAGCTCCTCACATCATTGGCGTTACAAGCTGTTTGTCACGCTGATAATGTAACGCCGATAGAACGAGTAACGGCTAAATTCAGAGCACAAAAATAATAAACATACAATTTCAAAGTTCGGGTCTCACCGGAGGCAGCGTGCGTCGGCAGTGCTACGAGCAAAACAAACCGACAAAGCGCCGGTCCCGGGGCCCGAGCACGGTTGACCTTGAAGGTCTGGCGCGAGAGCACTCGGTTAACGACGGCTAACATGACGGAACGTGTTAAGAGGGACCTCTCCATTATACTTTTTCAGGGGGAAGGAGGGGCGGGCGAGTCGGCGACTCGGCGATTTTTGGACTAACCCACGGCTTCTTTTTTCGCCACGAGAAGGCGCGCAACGGAGTGTCGGACTCGGATTCGGTGCCTCGCCATTGTCTTTGTCTCCGAACTTACGGACCGGAAGGAAGAGTTGCGCTGCGATGTTCACGTCCGCAGACATTCGTGGCGTAGTGCGCGGCCATTGTGAATGTTGCGACTGTCAGGAGTTTATGAGAGAGACAGGTTGCCCCAGTGGAAGTGGGAACGTTGCATCTCCGTTCGGCTGGTGCTTATACTGTGGTCACGCGCCTGCAAGCCATGGGCGTCTTGAGTTTTTAGGTGAGCGTTTGGCTGTTTTTAAAATAACAAATTGTGCTTAAACTTGCCGAAAACTTTGAACCTCGCTGGATTAATTTGAGGCTCCGCAACATCCTTCAGAAACTCCACCTTCTTCAGAAATAGAACGCCGTTTCCTGTTTGCATTTTGTTCACCCTTAAAGACCAAAGGCTTAAGCATCTCATAAATATAAAGAACGAAATTACCGTGATGTACCCCACTGTCACCACTAATCATGGAATCAAAACTTTTTTTTTTTTAAACGTCCGCAATAAATTGTTGAAACACAGTTATTCTCGTTTTCGACTCTTGTTTGTTTATTTCGAGTTGACATACGTTTTTCGCATATAGTCTCTTATTTGTGCTCCGACCGCCATAAAAAAAGAAAAAGCAATTGCAAGAGACTGTGATGTCTTTTTGCTCAAGAAGCGCAAAGCACGCGGGGATAATACTTAGTCATTTGTCCCTTTGCAGTTCGCATTTCGAATTCGAAAGCGTTTACCGACATTAGCATTTTTGAACAGATTAGACATCGAATGCCGCCTTCTTGCTTTTTAGAAGAGGTATATACGCACAACGGTATTTTTGATTGTAACACCAATTTTCATTGCGCCCAATTGGCTATTAGCCGTTGCGAGGGGTCACATTTTTTACGTCAATTTAAGCCTAAAAGTGTCAGCCGCCTTTAACGCCTAAACGGCGTCACAAAAGTCACGTCAATATTGGCGTGACTTTTGTAATGCAGATATCTGCGTGACATGTAACGCCGCGAGTAGCCGTTAAAAAAGTGGCACCTTTTCACGCCAAAATAGCCGTTACCGAACTAAAATTGTAACGCCTAAACGGCGCCACAGAAGTCACGTCAATATTGCCGTGACTTTTGTAACGCCAATATCGGCGTGACATGTAACGCCGCGAGTAGCCGTTAAAAAAGAGGCACTTTTTCACGCCGAAATAGCCGTTACCGGACTAAGAGTGTGGGCCCTGTGAAGTCGGTAAAGGTCTATTCACACGATGCATCTTGTTGGCGAATCTTGTGTCGCGAAACTAGGTTTCGGGAAACAGATTCCCCGTCTGAACGCGACCGAAAAAGTGGCGCGCCTCCGAAAAAAGTGGCGCGTCTTCCTCGCTTTTGGAGCAATTTTTCGCTGAAACCTCACCGAGGCCTGTCAATCACCCGAAGGAGAAACGCGGACGCTGCCAATGGCCGCTCGACTTCGCTATGACGTCTGACCTTCGAGGAGGAGCGAGCTTTCGGAGGAGTCTGATTTTCGGCCGATTCCGTATCCGAGCCAAAGCCGAAAGAAAACAAACAAACATGGCGAGAGACAAGCGGAGATGCGGCGCGTACGGGCGACAAGTCTTGGTTTACTCGGTTGCAGGTGTGTGAACGGCGCGTACAGTACGGGTTGGTGGCGCGGTGCAGATTCATCAACAGTCGCGACGAGTGCAAGCACCGCATATAAACATGATGACTGGGGATAACTTTCGTTATTAGCGGTGCAAAAATGTCCGAAGTGCTTCGAGATCATCTGCCTGTTCTTTGACGTTCGCGGTCTTTCCCGGGTTTGGCAGGACTAGTAAACCCAGTGAGCCGAATCTGACGAAGTTCATTGAGTGGTATTAATAAAACAGACTGTCTCTTCACACTGTGCGTACTATTCATATCATTTTGATGCTAAACGCTTGGTATTCTCGGTGCAGATGACAAGGTTTGGCGAAATTCTCGCGAGTCAATACGTCACAGGTTTCGCGCGTCAAGCTACACGTGTGAACAGGCCGATTTCGCGAAATCTTGGTTTCGCTAAACTGTGGCGCGTTGAAAAGATGCATCGTGTGAATAAGCCTTAACATGTTCAGCCAACTCGCCCGAGCTGTACTTTTGACTGGATGTACTTTTTCCAACGAGGGAAAATTCGCACGCAACGGTGGATAGATAGGAGAGTGTTAACAGTCAAGAATTGTAAGACTTTTATGCAAAACCATGCCAGCAGTCTCGTTATTTAATAGCCGTACCTGGTTAAATTAGCGCGGTCAATAGAGACGTTTGGAAGCGGATGGAAAATGCTCTTTTGGGGGCTCCAGTGTGACAATCATGGGCAAGCCTTAGCAAAATGCACAGGGAGCAAAGCAGAACGAGGAGATGAATCATACTTTTAGTTTCTAGGCTAGGTGGCGCGAGCTACCGCCCGTTAGAAAGCCAGTATCATCCATACATCCATTTAGGCTCAACTATCGAACGATCTACACGGATCAACGGCAAGGTGGCGGCATAGAGTTATTACAATAAACGCTAGAGGCTCAGCTGGCGCTAGTGTGCTGTTGCATTTTGAAGCAGACAGCAAGCAGTCTAAATTTGACTTCCGGTAATGTATTCCTATGGGAAAAAGCGAGTGCATTTTCTCTCTGCGCTCGATTATAAGAACAAATATCACGAATAATTTGTACGTACTAGGCACATTGGAACATTTCTCAGTCACGCAGACAGAAATAAATGGTCAGTTACGGCGTTTTTCTTTCAAATTCATCGCATTAAAAACGGTGCTAAAACGGCTTCGTACGTGTATTTTTGTGCACTGTCGGACACTGTTAGCGCGAACACGGCGTCGACGCTTTCCAACATGGGGGATATACGTGCCAAACGAACGAAGGACATGTAGAAAACCGAGAGAGACGGCAAGAACTACGCAGTAACACTGGATAAGTAACTCCTTGTGCTTGCAGACGATCAAAATAAATTGAAAGTCACGTAATATAGTCAGATTTGCAACAAATAAGTACTGCGAAGATGCTTGTTCTGGGTTCAAATGGTTCAAAGCATCACCCGCACGCTCAAATCTTTGCAAATAAGGAGAGCCAGAAGCAGGTGCCCGATAAAAACTGCCCGACATGGGAAATAATAAAAAGACATACCTTTCGTAGCTCACGTGCTTTATTTTTGCGTTCGAATGTTTCTTTAACCGATCGTAAAGATGCGCACGACGGAGTCATTTTCATCCAATGACAGGACGGGCATATTAGCAATATATAAGCACCACCGAAATGCTAGCGAACCTGAACATACACTACATTCCTTTCGATCGTTAGTTTGCTTAGAACCGTCGCTCGTTTTCACATACCTTCCTTGAAACAAGGGTTTGGGCCTGAAATAGAGCGAAGTTTAACATCGCTCAGTGGTAAAGAAAAATGCTGTAACTAAAGCAATTACACTTTCACAATACCAATAAAGGTACATACTATCCGTTACAACCGATATGACAAAAGTTATTCATGTTATTTTCCGGCGAAGAGACAAAATTCACGCGCGTTTTCCCATAGGAATACACAGGAGGCTGGAAATGTAGACTGCATGCTGTCTGCTTCAATTTGCAACCGGAAGTCCCGTAGACACTAGCGCCAGCTGAGCCTCTAGCGTTTATTGTAATAACTCTATGGGTGAGAAGCCTAGACACCTATTCGTGCCTCTATATATGAGGCCATGGAGTCACTGAATAAGAGCTACTCTTCAGAGTGACTACACTTGGGCCATCCTGGACGTTAAAATCCTCCTTGCCGGTCACCTGAAATCGCAGGAAACGCTCCGCCGTCCCCCAGAAATCTTCGAACAGGCTGCGGCAGAGAAATACGACATGGCCTGAGCTTCCCGACAGTGTACCTAAGGCTGAGGAAGTGGCATTTTCCCATCGTAACCATCGCCGATTCTTTGCCCTAAGCAGCGAAATCCCACCAAATTATAGGGGAATCGAGTGGAACTATTTACTGGCTCCGTTCTGTGGCCAAGGGAGGAAAGAATGACATCAACGATAACCCGAAAATACACGGACGCGGCGGCGACTTCTGCGGCGTGGAAAAAAAAAAAAAAAGCGGAACGTCATTTAGAAACTTGGCGCGTCCGAAGCTGCCCGGACGAGCACAACAAATCCATTCGCGACCCAATAAAAAGAGAAAACGTGGAAACCCGTTCGGCGGGTTCCACACGAACGGCCAACGCGATGCACGTTCTTACGCAAAAAGATTCCAGGGGCCCCAAGGCGAAAATCAAAAGCCAAGAGACGACGATGTCAACGACACCGGCCCAGCCGAAAGATAACCAAGGTCACCGCAATTACGCGGACGAGAAAAGCGGAAGAAAAAAGAAAGAAACGTCGATGCCGATGAGTGTTCCGGGACGCTTCCTAGCGAATAGACCGCGCAGGACGCCGCCAGCCATCCCACAATCCAATTCAGCGTCACGTAAAATAAGAGAAACCCGCGCATCCGCATTACGTGGAGTGCAGGGGAGGCTGTTCGCAGCAGGCTTTCATGTCCGACTGCACACGACTGTGCGGTTTAGTAGGTGATAGCAGACGGACCATCATGACGACGCACTTTTTGGCACTGCTCGATAGGATGGCTGCACCGGCTGCGGTCAGGCTCCAGCTGAAACGGAGCTGGCTTTCCGTAGCAGCGACGGCTCGTTTCGCTGCAGTCCCTCGCCAGGTGTAGCGGAGGTAGACGCCTGGACTGCTCCGGGAATTGAAACGGGCCGGAAAGGCTGGGAACAGGCGTCCTCGAGCGAGCAATTATTAACCCATCTCGGACGCGAGCATGCACGGCACGCTCCGGTCGTCTGCGCCGGCGAGTGAAAACGCTCACTTCCTGGTGGAGTTCGCTCGGCAAGTTCAAGGACGCCGAGGTTTCTAACGGCCCTGACCGTCCACTCCGCCGTCGAATGCTCCGATTCAAGTTCCGAGGGTGGACAAACTGGATACACACGTCGAGACGCCCAAGTTTCCTTCCTTCGTCTTTTTCTTTAATTGCGACACGACTCCTAGCGACAGTAAAAGCCGAGATCCTGCGCGTCCGTCCGTCGTAGCTCGACAACTATACATTTCCCTCGCCAAATTTAGCGGGGAGCGTTTTTACGCTACAGTAGACAGGAAAACCCGAATTTTGCGCGGAATTGACGCGGTACCACTTCAGAAGACACTGCGACGCCACAGTCGTGTGACGCCCCAAAGTCACGTCAATGTTGTCACCTGACGTCACTCGTGACCACGTGACCACCATGCCAAAGAAGATGTAATGCTTTCGTATTACAGCTCATTTTCCAGCCGTTAAATAACAAACGCAAATCATAGCTTTCTTTCTTTCTTTCTTTTTTAACAACAACGACAGCCAAGAAACATGTTTTAACAAAAAACTGAAAATAGAATTGAGAATCGACTAGAACGAACGGCGAGAGCTCAACGCTCCGATCGAATTCAGTCCGAGGCGGCCACCGGAGAAGGCCAACAAATCAAACTAGATTTGAGTGCAGCACTCGCGTATTGCGTTTTCCCTCGCAACCTATCCAAGATTCAAGCTTGAGGTCTTCTTTTCTCCGAGTTTGCCCCAGGAAAAATCCTGAGTTCTCTATTGCCTTTCCTCAGGGGCTCGGAGTGCACGCACTAACTTCTGCAAGAGCGTCGACATTTTTTTTTTCTTTCATAAACAACTATTGTGTGCTTCCACTTTCTTTTTTTTTAAATGATAATAAAAAAAATAATAACGCTGGCATTTTTTTTTGTAGTCTCTGCATTTCTCTTTTCTTTATTAGCTCCAAGTGTTATTATTGACTGAAAAACTCGGTCGTTTCTAAGAGAGAAAGATCGTTCCACCGAGGAAATTAAGTTGAAAGGAAATATCGGCACTCAATACATACTGTAATTAAACATGAGGAAGATACACAAAAGGGGGGACGGACAACGCAACTGTTTCAATACGCCCATGGCTTCGATGTAAGCATCCATGGCTAATCGCCGTATTTTGCGCTTTATAACCCGCACGGTCGTATAAATCTCGCACCCTCTTACAAAAAACCGTTCTCACAAAAAAAAAAATCGCTGTTAATTTGTACGATCGACGCGGCGAAACAGCATTGATAAGCCCGCATATGCGATACCGATATGTGCGCAAGCGGGAGCCAGTTCCAATACTCTCACCAGTGAATGAACCGAGAAATATAACTTCCCAGGTCAAATGTTTTGTAGTTCAGGACCGCACTTCAAGGGAACTCCGGCGACTTTCTGACGCTACTCCAACGAACTATACTTTCGGAATCACCGGCCCTCACCTTTTCCGGCAACCCATTTAGTATCGCGAAATTCATGGGAAACCGGCAAGTGAAAATGATGCCGAAAACAACATTCAAATATGTTGGCGCTTTGCTTGCAGCTCGGCCTGGCAGTCTAAAGAATGGACTGGGCCGAGCCGCTGGTTTCGTGTTGCTGCGCCGCTGCTGGAGCGAGCTTCCAAAGCATTCATTTTGGACACCAGGAAAGTGCTTGTGATCAGTTGGGAACATGGTCTATATACGGTCCAAAGAGTGAACCCTCGCCTTCCCCGACGTCACTTTTTTTTTTTTATTCTTGCCAGTAGAGACTTTTACTTTCGAAAAACGCAATGAGCACCACACCTGTAAATTCAATAACTTCGCAAAAAAAAAAATCTATATATTTTGGCCTAATATTTGGGTTACTATTTCAGCGATGTTTGTTGGTGTGTTTAGCGAATTGTGAGGCAAATCGGAGACTATGAAGAAAACGCCCTATTTCATGCCAAAAACGTTGCTTGAAATACTAGAGAACTACAAACACTGACATGGTTTTAGAACACACAAATACCAAAAATCGTGTTTCGGAAAAAAAAAGATTACCTTTTTTTTTTTGTAAGCATGTTTTTAGTGTGTTGCTCGTGCGCACCTTGGGAAATTGGGGCACTGCTTGACGTCGGACGAATGAAAGCAGTTACGGCGAGCGAGAAGGCACCGGTGCATTTCGAATGTTGCGCGGTAGAGAGAGGTATAACCGAATTTTGTCATATTTGCGCCCGTCTTTCTTCTCCCGGTTTTGAGGCCGGTGGTGCAGGCCCTCGTATACGTCACATCCACTGTCGGCTTTGGTATTGAGAGAGGACGATCTGTTTTGAAGGTGCATCTCGATCCTCTACCGCTAGCGCAAGTATCCTTGCCCATTCGACAGAGGGCGATGAATTTACCGAGGCGCACGGGGCACGGGAGAAAATAATTCTCGAGTTGTTGCCCCTGGGCAAAGCTGGGCATCAAAGGGTTAAGGACCGTACTTAACAGACACGTATAGGTCGCACCGCTCTGCAATTCGCACAGACTACAACTTTGAAAGAGGAAAAAACAATAATAATAATAATAATAATAATAATAACAATAATAATAGTTATAATAATAATAATAAATGCGACTTATACATAGGAAAATAATTTCTGATCGCGAAACCGACAGGCAGACTCATCGAGGCCAACGTGGATACACACTTTTTTTAGATAACTAGGCCGCAGGGATGAATTTTCTACGTCACCCACCGAAGGCCTTCCGCTGACGCGGCACTCGAGTGCAATCAGTGCCTCGCGCTGGCCTCCATCCGGTGACGCGGATTAATCCGGCGCTACGGCCTCGTTATCTAGTTCGCGCTGGCATATGTATACATGGCTCGCACTGACGTCCCATCAGCGGCCATTCCGGGGGCCTGGCTGCTACCGGGTATATCTTCCGCATCCCACGTTATCCACCATCATTTCTTTTTTTTTTTTTTTTTTTTCCTCCCGGCAAGTGTAAGTAGGAACATAGCCTCCTCTATACTCAGAATGCCGGGCAGTTCGACGACAGAGCCATAGAGTGCCCGGTCGCAGATTTGGAGCGCCAGGATCTGGTAGCACGGAGCATCAAAGAGCCCTTTCTCGGGGAACACTTGGACGTCAGCGCACAGCTTTTGCAGCGGCGTGGACCCGAAACACACTTGTTCGCTCGAGAGAAGTGTGCTTCGGCGTTTCGACGCAGCGGGGCGCCAGTCACGTGGCTCTCCTCTGCATCCGTTGTCTGCCGCTCCCCTTTTTCAATGCAGCGGCCGCTTCTCGTGGCGATCTGCCACCGGCATGGTGCGACGACGTCACGTGCGAGCCACGTACCTATCTAAAGTTAAACCGGATGCAGCCCTTCTAGCAAATTCTGAGTAAAAGTGCTTCGCGACCTTTGTTTCCACGGTTTGCTCGCCGTGCATCCTCCGAAAGACCGGCAGGCGTTCCGGGCTCGAGTAACGGCACGGCTAGACCGACAGCTGCAGCCGACGACCGGATCACAACCGCGCTGCGACGGCGCAGCTGCTCTGCGTCAGAAACCGGCCTTGTTTTTGACGTCGCCCGTGCTGGAATCTGGCGTTTCCTTTGCACGAAGGCGCGTGCAGATGATTCCTGGCTGTACGTGTTTGCACGTGACGTCATCGCGCCATGCGGTGTTTATCTGTATTTGGCGAGAAAAGGGAAGTGTGCGGCGCGCAATGTGTGCTGCAGGAGCGATACGCTAGATACGCGCTCAGCACAGGCATGTGGAGTGTGACGTGGGCGCAATCCAGCTACACACCGACGCGCACAAACAAGTCCGCGTGCACCGGGTGCTGCATAAACCCGATTTGGGTGAAGCGCCTGCGCCGACAACAGCGCACCGCAGCGGAGTGACGGTATAGGACCGCGGATTTGGTCAAGCGCATGCTCACCGTTCTCCAGATTTCGTTCCCACGTCATCAGAACTGCTGTTCATGGTAGACGGCTCGCGCTGATGACAGAACAACAGCGCCTTCCTTGCCGTCGTTGAGTGCTATGCACGCGCACTTTCTGGCTAGCCGCAATAGAGTTAGTTTACCCAAGCATCAAGGAGAATGCAGGAATAGACCATTTGCTGTATTACCCAAGCATCAAGGAGAATGCAGGGATTGGTGTTCCACGCGCCGCACGCGCACGCCTTCCCCGTAGAAAAGATTCGAAGTAATTAACCAAAATAAAGCGTTGACGAACGCGCGTGCAAGATGCCTTTTGTTTTAGGTTTTTTGCTTTAGAAAAGTTACTACTGCTGAGGCCAGCACGTGCGGCGCGTGGAACACCAATCCCTGCATTCTCCTTGATGCTTGAGGTAATACTGCAATAGGTCTATTGGTATTCCAGGCGCCACACGCGCACTCCCTCCCCGTATAAAAGATTTGAAGTAAATAACCAAAAGAAAGCGTTGACGAACGCGCGTGCAAAATACCATTTGTTTGACACATTGGCTTTAGAAAAGTTACTACTGCTGAGGCCAGTACGTGCGGCACGTGGAACATTAAACCCTGCATTCTCCTTGATGCTTGGGTAATTTAGCAATAAAAAGTATTCACTGGACGCCATATTCGTGGGTGCCGTCTAGAGCGGTGCGGTGCGGAATGCACGTTGCAAAAGAACCGTGGAAGCTCGCCAGCAGCACGCGCTCAGCAGTCGCGCCACAGCTATGGCCGTCAGTGAATACTTCCTATAGGTTAAAGACCTATTGCTAAATTCCACGCGCCGCACGTGCTGGCCTCAGCAGCAGTAACTTTTCTAAAGAAAATGCCTAAAACAAATTGCATCTTGCACGCGCGTTCGTCATCCCTTTCTTTTTGGTTATTTACTTCGAATCTTTTATACAGGGAAGGAGTGCGCGTGTGGCGCCTGGAACACCAATCCTTGCATTCTAATTGATACTTAGGTAATTTATAGGGGTGTGCGAATATTCGAAATTTCGAATACGAATCGAATATTTTCCGTATTCGAAACGTATTCGATTCGAAAATTGCATATTCGGAATTTCTCGAATATTCGGCCAAAGCCGAATATTCGAAAAAACGGCGAATATTCGCAAAAACTGCGAATATTCGAGCAAGTAGCGAATAACTTGCCTGCCACGCATTCCCCTATGAATATGTTTATTCACTGCGAAAGGCGTATGATGCGTGCGTTATCGGTCTGCTCTGTTTCTATCTGTCCGATGCTAGCAAGACAGGATCAGTTTCGGTTTCTTTTTCACCAAGCCCTTTGTTTTGTGGCACTTTTATAGCAATATGTGATGTAATTGCGCGTTCTATGAATTGATACAATAAAATAAACCTCGAGAGTGAAATATAAATATAAAATAAATCTCGAGAGTGTTATCTAATATAAATGTTTGAAAAGTAAAAAAAAAAAAAAGCTTGGTGCGAGTAGAACATTGCATTGCCATTGAAAACAACTCCTGCCACTTCCGTGGAGTCAAAACTATACTCTGTTTCACCTTATGATGTACCGCAGAAAAGGCTACAAGAGCGAGCTCCTTCCTCTATGGCACATCTCGGCGCCACAAGCTCTCGTGCATTAAGGGCAGCTGCCAAAGCTGTGATCTCGCGCGTCTAGCCTTCGCTGCGGTACAACATAAGGTGAAACTGAGTATAGGGATGTCGCGAACCTGCCCAGGTTCTAGTTCGATCGAGTTCGACTTTTTCGAACCTTCAACGTGATGTTCGACAAAGGTTCGACTGAAGTTCAACTTTTGTGCGCACCAAACTAAAAAAAAAAAAAAAAACTAGTTGATTCCACTTGGCGGAGGAAAAGTGCCATATTTTTTGGGTTTATTGGCATCGCTGGTTCACAATAATAACTAATGAAAGTGTTAAAAGCGCTATTTTTCGCTTTTATATGGTGTAAACATTGGTAACCATTTTATGAAATATAAAACAAAGTACTTTCTAAATAACTGTTTCCCAAAATTCAAAATATTCGTGTAGCAGCTGGGCAACACTGTCCATAAGACGAACTTCTTCGAACTTTAGTGAAATGTCGCAGGTTTCCCAAATGAACGGGTTTTTCTACTGGCGGAAATAATGTCACGGCGCGTCGGGGGCGTTGAGCAGTTAATTTTCCTAGACGATAATTTGTAATGAGTGCATTACTAGAAGTAGCTTTAGCCTGCTGCAGCCTAGTAAAATGCAGTTGCATTGATTTATTTAAAAAAAGGCAATAAAACCTTCCGTTACCTCTTGTTTTGCCACTTTTTATTACTAGACACATATTCGATATTCGATTCGATATTCGAAGCCCATTTTTCGTCTTATTCGTATTCGATTCGTATTCGAAAATTTCAATATTCGCACACCCCTAGTAATTTAGCGATATGTCTATTGCGAGCAGCGCTGGCTGGACTCTTATTTAGCACGTGCGGACTGTGATTTTTGAAAACGGTTTAAACGTCTATAGGGTGTATTCACTGGCGGCCATACCTCGTGTGCGCCAATGCTGAGCACGTGCTGATGGCTAGCTTCCACAGTTATTTTGCAACGTGCACCCCGCACCATCAAGATTGCCGGTCTTGACAGCCTATCAATGTGAGCTCGTTCTGAGCATGCGCTCTAAACAGTGACCTCAAATATGGCGGCCAGTGAAAACCCCTACAGACCCTTCGTTGCAAACACCACCTTTCGGCGCTCCAATCTTTGGCGTCCTAGAGCCGTATATGTAGAGAGTTTGCTCATTCATTGGCAAGAATCGAGGCGAAAATAAGGGCACGTCATTGGCCGAAATTGTTGCAATGACTTTGGGCGCGATGATTGACAGCTCTTCTGACCAACCCACTAGACTCAAATATTCCCTAGCGGAGGCAATGGGCTTAGCTAATACCCTGCATTCACAATCTCTAGGTAAGGATGTATTTTTTTTTTTTTTTAAGTATTTCACACCAGCTGGGTAGAGTTGAAATTTGCGACTCTTCTTAACTGAATGGGCAACGCACGACGTTGTCGTCCCGGCGACATTCAGAAAGGGCGACCGTCCCGAAGCAGCACGTTAAGGCCGAACCGCACGTAAGCGATTTAGCGAGCGACGAGACGAGCGACGGCGACAGCGACGAGAGGCATATGCGACGAGCGACGGAGATTTGTCACTGCCTGCTCGTCGCGTCGCTCGGCTTTTGGATTTCTGAAAACCTCCCTCATCGCCCTGGACGCTCGCTCCCGTCACTTTTCTTGCGCGGTTTTGCCCTCGTCGCGCGACTGACCGAGCGACAGCGAAGCGGGTGGGTCTCGTATCAAATTTTGTAAATGTAAAATTCTCGTATTGTTCAAGTGTTTCTTGGACGTGCGAACTAGTTTCTTGGACGTATAGACACACATTTATATGTCTTTGTGTACGTGTGTGTAGATGTGTATGTATATGTCCGTCCATGCGTATGTATGTATGTGTATGTATGTGTATAATATGTATATGTGTGTGTTTGTATGTATGTGTGTATGTATGTATGTGTATATATATATATATATATATATATATATATATATATATATATATATATATATATAGGTGGATTCATTTGGATTCAGGCAACGAGTGGCAGTCGTATTTTTTATTTTGCTTCAAATTTTTATATTTTGTGTAGCATGTTCCTAGAAGAACAATCCTTTTTATTTTCATGTCGTGACATGATTAGTTCCTGAGAAAAAAATCTCAAAGAAGCGGGAAAGAACTACGAGGTTTTGACGATTGTCGTGTGTGGCGTTTTTGAATCACTCTCGATCTCAAAGTATTAAAGAGAGAACGTCTATATTTTTTAGTGTGATATATAGGCATGTAGGTAAGCCGACAATATAACTGCTATTTATTATTCGTCGCTCCAATTTTTGTAAAAATCCCCAAACATGCCTCCGCGAACAACTGTGACCTAAAATGGGGATTTTATTTTGAATTGACTATGTTTAGTATCGCTTTTAAAATATTACCACGTGTAAAACCATTCATTGCCTTCCAAATTAAGCAAAGTTTGTGTTTTTATCTTGTACGAGTACTGAGAAATAAATTATGAAACAGAGAGGGTTTTCACTTTTTGTTCAACTTCAGCACGCTGTCTAAAAAAAACCCATTTTTAATTTTTTTATTTTTCTCGCGTTGCCTTCTCTTCACACCCTTCTTTTAGCCAGAATACATTTCGTTAATAGTATTTGCCTTGGTTTTGAGTTTCAAGCCTCTAAAAACGCTAAAAAAAGAGCAAATGCCGATGGTGGGATTTGACGATTTTCGTGCGTGGCGTTTTTGAACCACTCTCAATGTCAAAGTATTCAAAAGAGAGTTTCGATATTTTTTTATTGTGATATATATGCAAGTCAGTAAAACGACATTCCATCTACTATTTATTATTCGTCGATCCAATTTTTGTAAACATTCCCAAACATGCCTCCGCGAACAACTGTGACCTAAACTGCGGATTTTTTTGTTAGTCGACTATGTTTAGTTTTGTTTTTAAAATAATACCACGTGTGGAACCTTTCATTGCCTTTCATATTATGTAAACTCTGTGTCTTAATCACGTACGAGTACTGAGAAATAAATTATGAAACAGAGGAGGTTTTCACTTTGCGTTCCATTTCAGCACACTGTAAAAAAAAGTTTAAAAAAATCTAGTTTTATTTTTTTCGTGTTGCGTTTTTTACACTTTTCTTTTAGCCAGAATACATTCTGTTAGAGTTATATGGACTAGTTTTGAGTTTTAAGCCTCTAAATGTGCTAAAAAAGAGCAAATGCTGATGGTGGGTTTATGGGTTATAGCTGTATATTTTATTCTTTATTATAATATTCTAAGGGACGTTGAATAAATACTCATATGAAAAACATGAATGTCGTTAGGCGTATAATATCAAGTTTGCAATTCCAAACGTCTAAACACTATGAAATCGCAATTGCCGGGAGCGGGTTTTCAGACAATTTCTGCCGGTGCCTAGATTGGAGGGGCCTCAAGCCTAAACCATATGCGCTACATAATCTATACTACGTTAGAAATATCAAAGTGTAATATTTTAAGACATTAGAGTAAAATACGCTTTCTATTGGAAACCTAGATTTTTAAATGCGAAATTTTATATTTTTAATGCTAAATTCATGTTGATAACAGAACCAAATTATTTTTCAGCATATTTAAAGGCTTAAAACTCAAAACCAGTGCGTATACCTCTAACGGAATGTATTCTGGGTAAAATAAGGGTGTAAAAAAACACAAAGCAAAAAACAAAAGAAAAATATTAAAAATGTTTTTTTATACAGTGTGCTGAAATTGAACGAACAGTGAAAACCTCCTCTGTTTAATAATTTATTTCTTAGTACTCGTACGTGATTAAGGCACAAACTTTACATAATATGAAAGGCAATGAAAGGTTCTACACGTGGTATTATTTTAAAAACAAAACTAAACATAGTCGACTAACAAAAAAATCCGCAGTTTAGGTCACAGTTGTTCGCGGAGGCATGTTTGGGGATTTTTACAAAGATTGGACCGACGAATAATAAATAGTAGATGAAATGCCATTTTACTGACTTGCAAATATATCACAATAAAAAAATTTTGAAACTCTCTTTTGAATACTTTGACATTGAGAGTGGTTCAAAGACGCCACACACGAAAATCGTCAAATCCCACCATCGGCATTTGCTCTTTTTTTAGCATTTTTAGAGGCTTGAAACTCAAAACCAAGGCAAATACTATTAACGAAATGTATTCTGGCTAAAAGAAGGGTGTGAAGAGAACGCAACGCGAGAAAAAGAAAAAAATTAAAAATGGGGTTTTTTTTTAGACAGCGTGCTGAATTTGAACAAAAAGTGAAAACCCTCTCTGTTTCATAATTTATTTCTCAGTACTCGTACATGATAAAAACACAAACTTTGCTTAATTTGGAAGGCAATGAATGGTTTTACACGTGGTAATATTTTAAAAGCGATACTAAACATAGTCGACTCAAAATAAAATCCCCATTTTAGGTCACAGTTGTTCGCGGAGGCATGTTTGGGGATTTTTACAAAAATTGGAGTGACGAATAGTAAATAGCAGTTATAATGTCGGCTTACCTACATGCCTATATATCACACTAAAAAAATATAGACGTTCTCTTTTTAATATTTTGAGATCGAGAGTGATTCAAAAACGCCACACACGACAATCGTCAAAACCTCATAGTTCTTTCCCGCGTCTTTGAGATTTTTTTTCTCAGGAACTAATCATGTCAGGACATGAAAATAAAAAGGATTGTTCTTCTAGGAACATGCTCCACAAAATATAAAAATTTGAAGCAAAATAAAAAATACGACTGCCACTCGTTGCCTGAATCCAAATGAAACCGCCCATATATATATATATATTGTGATGAAGTATCCTAAAATATTTTGAATAGTTTTCCCTTTCTTGTGTACAACTTCCCGCTTGGCACGGCCCATCGCCTCCTCTATACTGACAAAAGGCTGGCAGATCGCCACGGGAAGCGGCCGCCGAAATTGAAAAGGTAGAGCGGCAAACAACGGATGGAGACGAGAGCCACGGTGACGGGCGCCCCGCTGCGGCGAGACGCTGAAACACGCTTCTCCCGAGCGATTGAATGTCCGCTCGTGCTCCCCGCGACCGCTTCTTTTCTCGTCAGGTTTGGAAACCATGTTCCGGGTCCTCGCCGCTGCAAAAGCTGTGCGCTGACGACAGGCACGTAGTCAGGAGGGGGGGGGGGGGGGGATGTGGCCAGGCCCTCCCCCCACCCCCCGAACCAAAATCCTGGCCTAGGTGCGTGGCTGACGACCAGGTTCCCCAAGAAATGCTCTGTGCTACCAGATCCTCGCGCTCCAAATCTGCGACCGGGCACTCTATGGCTCCGTCGTCGACACTGCCAGGCTTTGTGAGTATAGAGGCTCGCGAGAGGTGAGCACGCGCTTTTCACTGCTACCGTGCCTCTCCAGCCGAATTTCAGCGTTTGCTTCCTTCTGGGCGGTTGGCCGTAACGCCGTCACCGCGTCAGCGGTGACTGCCTTTCTGAGCAGCAGGGTACCTCCTTCTCCGTTATGCCTTGCGCGCCATTTGGGGTACACAAGCGAAAACGACGAGCGAATAGCAGCGAAATAACGAGGCCTTCGACCGCTTCCGGTGAAATACCACGCCGGCGGAACATAAGTGCCGCAGTGTTCCGCCGCCGGCAGCGCGCACAAGACGCGCCAACGTGTCGCAGACACCGCACTGTAGCACGCCGAGTTGCGCGGAAAGTCGACTCTGAAAGAGAGCACGCGTGCAAGATGTCGCAACCTCGGCGTCGTCCGCAAATAGTGTGACGACAAACGCGGTTACGCAAACGGCCGCATAATCCGGCCCGGCGGCCGCTTATCTGGGTCATCCCGGCCGCGATTACAGAAGTAAGAGGTTCTTCCACCGCGCTCCTCTTTGAACGGAACGGCTTTCGAACGCGATAGCTATACTGCGAACGCTACGCACTTTTCGCGTCCGTGGCTCGGTTGTAAACAGGCTTCCGTGTTTTCGAGGTTTATTACAGATCGAGCTCCTACTGTGCGAGCCTGTGTCGCCGAAAACGAACGGAACATGCGAGCACTCATCGCAGTTGGCTTTGACGCCGGGAGGGGGCGCCACCTGGGGGGCTAGGTTGCGCTTTTGGACTCCCAGGAGACTAGGGAGAAGGAAGTGACGTCAACAACGCTCTCTGGATGTTGATTGATGGAGTCGCTGATGACGGTATCTGCAGAAGAAAACAAAGAAAAAGTTTCCGCGATGCGTGGTGCTGCTAAGATGCGTTCATTCACACCTACGTCACTTCCTTCTCCCTATAGTCTCCTGGGAGTCCAAAAAGCGCAACATACCACCCCAGGTCTTTCTCGCCTTTACCTACTCGCCTTTGGTCGCCCGCCCGATCGGTCGCCGCTCGGACTCAACCTGTCTGTTGGGATGGAAAGCATTAGCCGTCCTCTGTGTGACCGATTGTTGTTTACGCAAGAGCTAGACCTCGTTCAAGCTTGGGTCCAGACGCATCCGATGCTACAAGCGCGAGCTCCGGCTTCCATCGTCTCTGCCAAGCACCCGCGCTCGTGCAATGCAAGCACTATTCAGGGCCACACGCTCGAGCTCGTAGCATCGGCTGCGTCTGGACCCAAGCTGAAACGGAGTATAGTGTCTTTGCCGGCGGCTCGCCACGACGTTCTTCAGCCGTCCTACCCGGACGGGACTGCCTTCAAAGTGCGTGCCTACGCAATGTTCGTGCTGGCAAGATCCAGAATCTCGCCACGTGCTACGGATACGCATACCCGCCCATGCCAGAGGGCCTGCCTCAACTGGATCTCGTGGGCATGCGTTGGATATCCGCTCGGCGCCCATTCGGGCAAGGATGGGGCGGCCGAGGCCCACGCCGGAGCAAGCAGAGCGGTAAAGACGCCTGCGGGACAGAGATCGTCGTCGACGTGTAGGCGCCGACGGTGTTACCCTGGGTGTTAGGACGGAACGCATTCGACGTCGAATCGTGCCACATGTGCACGTTTGTGCTTCTTGTAACAAACTTGACGTCTCAAGATCATTATAACGCGATACACTTAACGGTTAAACACGCAATATCGTCGAAGCATCGCACTAGCTGACGCTGTCCAGCCTCGCAGACGGTTCAGTGAGCTCTCTTTCGTGTCTCCGGAAAACAATCTCTATACTCGTGTTCTCCTCAAGAACCGTAGTAAACAAAAGTGCGGCTCCTTGCTCAGCATTCCCTTTATGTAGAGAATTAAGATACAAGGCAGGTGCATTTTGTGTTAGAAATATCCTCAGACGCTAAAGGCATGACTTGTTCCTCCGACAGCCAAATCTTGTATAAGAACTAGTTCGTGCGGTGGATGAACAATGCGCAAAACGCCATTTTTCTTGATGGAAAAACGAGTATAGAGATAGATTTTCATCCCGTGAAGGCTTGTCGGGTCCGCCCCCCCCTTCTTCCTTCCTTCCCTTCCCTCCGCCTCCCCCCCCCCCCCCCCCCCATTCGGAGTATCTTCGGTTTTCCCCAATTTTGAGGCTCGGGGTGTTGAGAGTTTATGGGTATCTACCGAAAACACGGAACCCTAGCTAGAATCAACGAAGCATGGCGGCAGGCATCTCTTATACACAATGCGCCCAACGATTATTATATGCTATAGGATCGCTTCGGAAAGGTAAATGGCGCCGAAGGTCTTATTCCGTCTATGTGGTACATGGTATCTTTATATAACTAAAAAAAAAAAGAAAAGACGAACTGTAGAGGTTTTATGTAGGAAAAATAATCGACGGAAAAAAACGTTTGAACTGCAGAACGCTATAACAAAAGTCGTTGGTTTGTCGCGGGAGGTGGGCGATTAGATGAGAAAATGATGCGAACTGGTTTTAAATGTGATAGAAGACTTTATGAACGTCTTCGTTGTCCGTCCCCCTTTTTGTGTATCTTCCTAATGTTTGTGTTAGGTGTGGTTTCCAAAAACTGCCTGCTTTTGTGTAGCCACAGCCTTCGTATATTTTTTATAACTGTCAGATTGCAAAGACGCTTTAAAGCTTCAAAGGTGAGTTGTGGTGGCAAAACCGCAAAGGAGGGTCAGTGTATCTGGTCATCCTCTTTCATTTATTGAGCTGAAGACTCGGTACAGGTCTTGATTCATACCAGTATAAGGTCCAGTCATTTTAACTTTTATTTAGTTGACTGAAGTCAGTATATTGAAAGGGCTTGCGTCCCCTCAACGCTGTAAAAATCTTGTGCAATGACATTCCAGTGAGGCTTGAAAGGTCATGATTTTATGCTGGGGTGTGGCCATAGGGGCTCGCTGCCATATGGCGGCCCTGCTATCGTTAGCGCTCGCTGGCTGTTAGAGCTTCGAAAGGGAGGAGGAACTTTGCTCGAACGGAGTTCGTCTCCTCGCTCTCAAAATCCTAGCAGCTAGCGAGCACTCCCGCCCGGGCCACGCGCGTGGTGGGCTTTAAGCCTTTGGCAAATGCCGTATATGCTTAGAAACAGTAAGATTTAATGTTTTCAAATTTCTTTTTTTGTTTGTTTTTTAATGGGAGAAAATTTAATGGAAATTCTTCGTGCTTATATTTCGTTTTACTTTACGTCCGAGCGCAGCGGATGCTTGCGAGTTATCGGAGACAATCCAAGGCCGTGTGTGGGTCACGTAACCTTGGAATGGTCACAGCGACGCGCGGAAAGTGTATCGCGGACTGCGTCCACAGACTGGGATTGGCAGGATAACTCGTAGTGTCCGCTGCGTCCGGACGTAAGGTGAAACAGGCGGGAATTCTTTGATTTGGTGTGACTTAGAATTCTTCACATTTTTCTCTGTATGGGGTCCGTATGTGGCAGGTAGAACAGACTTGCTGCCCAACATGTGAAGCTAACTTCTGGGAAAAGCTGCAACATTATTATACCATTCTGTTTTCTCTCTCTTTTAGGTACCGGAGGGCAGAAAAGTAGGAGCTCCTTCTATGATTTCAGTGACACTGACTAGGGGTCTGTGGCATACCCAAATTCATATATTTTTAAACACGTGATTCCAGAGCACTTCATGATTGTATTGCAGAGAAGTGTGAAAGATGCCGTTCCTTATCAGTATAATCATTCAACATACTGTCCAACCGGCTGCGAACGAGGTTCAGTAGGGCAATGCTGATAACAGATTTAGGTATGTTGCAATTTTTATTACAGGGAAGCTGAAACGATGTTTAAAGAAAAAAAATAGCCATAACTTTTTTTTCAGCGCGTTTTTTTTTTAGAGAATTTAAATATCACTATTATTTGTTCTCAAAACAACACTAAACATGAAAAAGTCGAAAAAATATCCAGCCGCTTGCCGCCGCCGAATGATCAGCTGCAAATCCTTACCTCGTTTCGTCTCCGCTTCGCGTGAGCTCCTCGGATTCGCTGAGTAGCTGCATCTGCTGTACAAAGATGCTCAGAACTGCTGGACTGGCAGCCATTTACTGAAGGTAAACCTCTTCTTCCACGCCCATTCGTTCTGAGATATGAAACCAATAGGCGTGGAAGAAGATCTGTAAATGGTTGCTTGTCCAGCAGTCTGTTTGTCCTTTTTCTCTCTCTCCTCGTGTCTACTTTCAGCTGGCATCTTTCAGAAGCATGCACCACCAGCTAGCTCAGTATTGACGATGCACGACGCTGGCTCTGCGAGTCGAGGCGCACGTGCGAGGAACCTTTCGTGACTTCAAGTTTTCCCTTTTGGCTGCCCGCTGTCGTGGAGGGGCGTGGTTTCAAAGCAACTTCAAAGGTGTCTTTCTAGGTGGTGCGGGCATGAAATAGCCGACTTTTTGTGATATTCGTGATGCTTGGAGTCGGATTAGAACAAATCAAGTGTTTTTAATCAAATTCAAAACCACCTCGAGCTTCCCTTTAATAGCGGTATTACAGCAGGTTATATTCTACTTCTCATCTTTACACATCTGTGCTAATTTTGTTTTTAAGTACTGCCGCAATTACCTTCAAAACCAACTGAATCGCGGCTTCTATATGCCCAGATGAAGGAATAAATGAAGTCAGTTTGTGTTACCTATAAACATTCGCTAGTCACGTGAAATGATCGATGGTATTTGAATAAATTTAGTTCAATATTCACAGAATTCTCTCATCAATTCATTCGGTTAACTTCCACATTTTGTTTTTGAGATTTGTCGATCGTAACACCTGGCTTATGGCTTCATATAGAGAGCATGGAGTTTTCGCTCCGTGATCTCGAGTGCGTTAGCGCACTGAGGACGCGGTGCTCGAGCCGCGTTCGTCCCGGGACCGATTCGTCGGGGTCCTAAAGACCTTGATAAAAATTACCGCTTAAGTTTCTTATACCCCTGTCCACCATGCCCCTGTCAGACGGGCACGTTAAATGACATTTAAGCAAAATGACATTACAGCTCGGCCAATCCGCGTGTTTAATAGCAACGCTGCGCGTGCACGCCACGTGCTGAACCAGGATCACGAGCCGATAGACCTATTGCAGTATTACTATCTTCGTTCCAGCTTGGGTCCAGACGCAGCCGATGCTACAAGCACGAGCGTGTTGCCCTGAACAGTGCCTGTACTGCACGAGCGCGCGTGCTTGGCAGGGACGCTGAAGCCGGAGCTCGCGCTTGTAGCATTGGCTGCGTCTGGACCCAAGCTGAAACGAGTATAGTATTACCCAAGCATCAAGGAGAACGCAGGGATTGGTGTTCCACGCGCCACACGCGCATGCCTTGCCCGTATAAAATATTTGAAGTAAATAACCAAAATAAAGCGTTGACGAACGCGCGTGCAACATGCCATTTGTTTTATGCATTTGCTTTAGAAAAGTTGCTACTGCTGACGCCGGCACGTGCGGCGCGTGGAACACCAATCCCTGCATTCTCCTTGATGCTTGGGTAATATAGCAAATGGTCTATTCGCCGAGCGGTGAAGGACATTCGATCAAAATGACATTTACTTTCCTGTCTGACAGGAGTGTTACAAGTACAGACGACCTTTGTTGTGCGAATGCGCGAGACCTGTGCCACGAGCGGGTGCTCTGCTGATTTCCAGTGCTGTGCTGCCATTTGCTTCCAAAGACGACGGGAGGGACAAAACCATAGAGTTATTACAATAAACGCTAGAGGCTCAGCTGGCGCTAGTGTGCTGTTGCATTTTGAAGCAGACAGCAAGCAGTCTAAATTTGACTTCCGGTAATGTATTCCTATGGGAAAAAGCGAGTGCATTTTCTCTCTGCGCTCGATTATAAGAGCAAATATCACGAATAATTTGTACGTACCAGGCACATTGGAACATTTCTCAGTCACGCAGACGAAATAAATGGTCAGTTACGGCGTTTTTCTTTCAAATTCATCGCATTAAAAACGGTGCTAAAACGGCTTCGTACGTGTATTTTTGTGCACTGTCGGACACTGTTAGCGCGAACACGGCGTCGACGCTTTCCAACATGGGGGATATACGTGCCAAACGAACGAAGGGCATGTAGAAAACCGAGAGAGACGGCAAGAACTACGCAGTAACACTGGCTAAGTAACTCCTTGTGCTTGCAGACGATCAAAATAAATTGAAAGTACGTAATATAGTCAGATTTGCAATAAATAAGTACTGCGAAGATGCTTGTTCTGGGTTCAAATCATCACCCGCACGCTCCAAATCTTTGCAAATAAGGGGAGCCAGAGAGCAGGTGCCCGATGAAGGAAATAATAGAAGTTTTAGTAGATCGTTCCGATACCTCCGATACCCCCGATAACGATACTATATATGCAAGCGCAAAGGCGGAGGCAGAGTATCGGGTATAGTTATCGGAGTCATCGGAACGATCTACTAAAACTCTCTAATAAAGACATACCTTTCGTAGCTCACGTGCTTTATTTTTTGCGTTCGAATGTTTCTTTAACCGATCGTAAAGATGCACAACGGAGTCATTGTCATCCAATGACAGGACGGGCATATTAGCAATATATAAGCACCACGCGAAATGCTAGCGAACCTGAACACACTACATTCCTTTCGATCGTTAGTTTGCTTAGAACCACTGGCGCTTAGCTGCTCTCCGAGCAGGGCGCAAGTGAAGCCACCGGAAGTTTGATGCTTGTCCCGGAAGTCGGGCGTGCGCTAGGCTTCCTAGTGCATTCAGTCGATATTTTGGACCATGGTTTTTTGTGTCTTTGATTGGGTTTTAATACTCCCGTTCTGGATTAAATCCCAAGAATGAAGGCTTTTGAACTTGGGGCATATTCACACTTGATCAACTAGAACATCGAAATGTTTACATTCAATGGGTTCCCACGATACTTCTCGGATATGTATGCGCTCTTACTGCCCAACAAGCGGGCTCTCTTGAGTGGACAAGCAAAATCCAGCGCCCTTGACGCTTTTCGAACCAGTACTCGGAAGAATGGACCTTTTTCACATACCGACGGCACCAGGCGGTGGCTGCAGGAACTAAAAATCGAGGAAGGGACCTACCTGCGCTACCAATCGATAATGGGAGCTACGCTACCAGTTTCTTCGTTCTCTGAGCAGCGGGGCGTGCCCAACCAAGCCCAACGCGCCGTCCAAGTGGGGCATCCGTGGCGTCCACTTAAACGTCGTGTTATTCTTTCCGTCCGCTTTCTTTTTTTGCGTAACACAATTATATGTATGCTGCATTTACGTTTGCTACTCGCTGATCTATAGCCTCCTTCCGAATTTCCTCGATTTTTGGTGCCAATTTCCGCCGCTTGGCATCGGGCGCTCGCGCGTGCGCAGAACCTCTCGGAAAAGGTCCATTACAAAGCCTGCCAAGCGCTCACTTCCGGGACAAGCCGCTACTTCCGGTGGCTTCATACCTGTTAGCTCAATGCGCCATCCAGCCCCCTCTAGTGGAGATCAGTGCTTAGAACCGTCGCTCGTTTTCACATACCTTCCTTGAAACAGGGGGTTTGGGCCTGAAATAGAGCGAAGTTTAACATCGCTCAGTGGTAAAGAAAAATGCTGTAACTAAAGCAATTACGCTTTCACAATACCAATAAAGGTACATACTATCCGTTACAACCGATATGACAAAGTTATTTATGTTATTTTCCGGCGAAGAGACAAAATTCACGCGCGTTTTCCCATAGGAATACACGAGAGGCTGGAAATGTAGACTGCATGCTGTCTGCTTCAATTTGCAACCGGAAGTCCCGTAGACACTAGCGCCAGCTGAGCCTCTAGCGTTTATTGTAATAACTCTATGGACAAAACACGCGCCCGACAGCGTGTAAAGCCGTGAAAAAAATATTCTGAAGAAACATAAAAGATTATCCATTAATCTTTTACAGAAAAAAATCGCGTTTTGTCCCCTTTAACATACATTACACAGTGACGACTACACAAGCGCACCCTGGTATGGCGCTCATCTAGATCAAAATCAGAACGGGCAAAATTGAATACAAAACGCAACAAGTGTATTAATTTAAGCATAGAAAATATTGAGTTCCTTGGTGAACAACATGACATCTTTCGAATTAACAACACAGGACGGTAGCTTGTTTCATTCATCAATACATCGAACGAAAAATGTTTACTCAAAACGATCTGTTGAGCACCAGTACGAAAAGGCTCTGGGTTGGATATAGCGATTATGTTTTGTTCTTTGCAGCATTTGCTTGGGTATCGTTATGTATTTAGAAATGTGTATCTTATAACATCCCTTCAGAATCTGGGAAAAAAGTTTCATCCTGTTTATCACCAACCTGGTTTGAACGCTGTTCAAGTTTGCTCGGGACTTGAGTGCGATGACAAAGTCAGTTGATTTGTATCTACATAGTGCATATAAAGTGCACTGCTTTGTTTTGCTGTTTTTCTAAAATAGAAATGTTTCTAGTGGTAAATGACTCCCATACAGGGCTCGCGTAATCAATCGTTGGCAAAACCAATCACTTAAAAGTCATTAATTTCACCTCTGGGCTCGCATAATCTAACTTCCTTCTGAGCATCCACAGTTTTTTAAATGTTTTTTTTTTAAATAAATGCTCAACATGAGAGTTCCACCTTGATCGGAGCTGAGAAGCACTCCGAGATATTTATACTCGATAACTTTATTCAACGCAAGACCTTTAATGGTATAATTAAATTTCAAGATTTGTTTTTTGCGCATTACATTCATGTAAACAGTCTTTTTGTTATTCAGTTCCATCTGCCAGTCACCACACCATTTATCTATTTTAGTCAAAGGCCTATTTAAGTTATCTCGATCATGAACAGAAGAAAAAAAATTGCGATAGCTTAGCTCGGCTATGCCAGGATATATACAGCGTGAGCTTACGCGCACAAAATGAGAGGCGCTATCAAGCAGCTCCGGTGCAGCGTCAGACTTTGCCACTGCGCAACGGAGGCGGACAGCTGGGCACGCGGTGGCGCCAGTGCGTCTGCCGCGGCTATGACGTCACTGCTCTGGAATGCGCAGACCGGCGAGGCGAACGCAACGGCAACGAAGCGCGCGGCGGCCGCGGCTCCGCCGCCGCCGCCGCGCGCCTGCATAATGAGCACGGCTCATTATGAGAGCCACGCGAAACTGCTCAACCTCGGCCAGTGTAGCTCACGCAACAATATTACAATATATCAGGGGTGGCCAGGCTGACCTGGCCTGAGAGCCGCAAACAATACCACGAAGCTTCGGAGAGCCGCGGGGGGGGGGGGGCAGGCAAACTTTGTTCCAGAGCAATAAACAAAACTCGAACTACTTTTAATCTATCCGAGTCAAAAGCAGTCCAACTGTATGTAAGGTAGCATAGCACATGACTAGCAAACCGCAACCTGTCTTTTAATTTAAAACACGTTCCATTTTTTTTTTAAATGCTCGTGTGACCGGGGAGGGAGGATAGGGGAGCGAGCCGCACTCTGACAGGCGAAGAGCCGCAGCTTGGCCACCCCTGCAATATATTATAGTGTCGTCTGCAAAATGCTTCGAAGTTGTCGCGGGATCGAACCCGTCACTCATGTCATTGATATACAGGGTAAAAGGAGTGGTCCCAGCACAGATCCCTGCGGAACACCGGATAGCACTGGCAGTAAGTTGCTTTTTTTTTTTGCCCTGAAGATAAACAAACTGTTATCTTTCCCATAAGTTAGCTTCCAATCAATTTACAATGTGACTATTCTTTAGAATTTGACTAAGTTTATGTAGTAACTTTGGATGCGATACGCGATGAAAGGCTTTCGCCAAGTCTAAGAACGCAACATTGCCTTGTCCCCCCTACTTACATCCCCCCTCCCCCTGCTAAGATCGTGAAAAACCTCAATCAGTTGCATAGTTGTAGAACAACCCTGTCTAAAACCATACTGATTTGTACCCAGAATACTATTGCTTTCTATAAAATCTATCAAGTGTTCAGCTATTATATGCTCTAACGTTTTACAGCACGTGCTGGTGAGTGATATTGGTCGATATATATATATAGTTGCTCTGAGGTCTTTTATCACCTTGCTTATGAATACGAATTACATTCCCACATTTCCAGCCCCGTGGAACCATTATTTTGCTGAGTGAAAGTCTGAAAATTATCGCTAAATATTGGGAACACCATTCGGCATATCGCTGTAAAAACATGTTTGGTATATCATCGGGTCCCGAAGATGTTTTTGTATCAATTTTTAATAGCAAGTTAAGCAGACCTTGCTGACCTACTTGTATGTTTGCAATAGGAGGTATGGCTCCAGAGGAGTGTAAAGCGGGAAGGAAGCCATCGTCTTTAGTAAAACCGTCAGAAAGTGATCATTGAATAATAAAGCAATCAGGTTTTTGTTGGTTATAACACAACCGTTATCAACTATGCTGGCCACAGCTTTCGAAGGAGACAAGTGCCGCCAAAATTTTTCTGGAGAAGTCTTCATAAAGTTTAGAAGGGAATTACTCATATAAGAGCTTCTAGCTTGGTGAACTTCAGATTTAAAACTGCTCGAAAGATTCCGCACGTCCGCTCGCCTTTCATGAGTTTCACCGTTCTTAATTTGGCGCCGTTTCCTTCTCAACCTATGCTTCAAGTGAACAATGTTTTTTTGTTATCCAAGGATTATTTTGTGAACAACGTTTTACTCGAAGTGGGACAAACTTTTCTATAGCCCTAAGGATAATGGTTTTGAATTTCTGCCAAATATCATCTCTCGATGACGTGCTTTATAAGGAGTTTTGTCTAAAATTATCATAGTTGTCATCCAGAAAATCTAATATACTTTCGTCATCTGCTTTCGACGAAATCAGAGAATGACACTTTTTGGGGCGTCTGAACATCAAGCCTCTCCAAAGGACATTTTACAAGAACCATCTCATGATCAGAGATTCCCTCAATAATCTCGCATGAGTATTTTGTTTGTGCTATAGTATCACTTAGAAATACCAGGTCGAGCATGGATTCGGTTGAACCCTGAGTTCGAGAACTCTCTTGAACAATTTCTGTCAAATTTTGCGAATGAGCCGAATCCAACAGTGCCTAAGACATGGTAACGTCCCCATGGCCTACGCACAAATTAAACCAGTCAATGTTGGGCAGGTTAAAATCCCCGGCCAGAATAAGTCTACTGTTTCTGCTGCGAACGTGCTCACATAGTCGTTAATATATGCAAATAATCAACATTTGCGAAGGGGGACGATACACTGCTCCAACAATAATAGGATGTTTATCAATCATGATTTTGTAGAACAAGGATTCTATGTCTGGAGCGGGCAATTCAAAACTCCTAAGTTCTTTTCTAACGGCAATGGCGACCGCACCGCCTCGAGACTCGCGGTCTTTACGAAAACATACATAATTCGGGGGCAGAAAAGCATAATTTTCAACATAGACACTTAACCAGGTTTTCGTTATTATGGAACAACGTCAGGATAGTAATCTAGAAACACAGCCTCGAGTTCGGATGATGACCATAGAGAGCATCAAGGAAAAACCTTGGCCCTCAGGAGGTGGTGACTGCCTTAGTTCATCCTCCAGATCCCGACTATCGCGGCACGGCCGTCGAGTGTTAGATTATGGGTCCCAGTAAAACACAGTACCGTCAACAGCCATTTTGTCATAAATCAACCGAACTTTGAAACCTCCATTCTTTTCCTCGCGTGAGGCTTCCCAGAGGTGTTTAATAACGGTTTGAACATTTTGAGAAAAGTCTTCACCAACAGAAATGTTAGTGCCTCTTAACCTGTTACAGTTTCGTAGGATTGCCATTTTGTCTTTGTGGTCGTAGAAGCGCACTATAGCAGGTCGAGAGCTGCGACGTCTTTTGCCAAGACGGAGCATACGTTCTATACTTCTGGGATTAACATTAGCTTTGCCAAACACATTACACTTAACTGATTCGGAGAGATCCGTTGCTGTTTCATTGTAGACCGAAGATCAGATGATTGTTGTGCCTTGAGCGGTTTTCTAGATCAGTGGTTCTCAACCATTTATGTTTCGCGGACCCCTTGTGGATCGACGGAGATGATGGGGGCCCCGTTCGTAGTGACGGGAAGGGAAAGGTATAGGTTAATTTTTATAATTATTTAATAAATGAATATAACTAAGGACTAGTGTGAAGTAGACTACTCTCATTACACATACACACGAGAAAACTCCGTGTGTATGTTGACGTGCAACTACTTCGCGAACCCCTAGAATGCCTTCGCGGACCCCCATTTTAGAACCACTGCTCTAGATCATCAATTTTTTTTTTGCGTCAACACTTGGATAGTCTCCGCGAATTCCCGGACCAAAATCTGCAGTTCTGCAGCACTCTTAATTGACGATTCTAGAGTCACCAAGCGAGCATCCAGATTTTTTAAAATTTCGGTGTTTTTATTAACAGTTTTCTGGATAGATCGCTGATCTCGTTTAATGTCGTTGAGTACTCTCATGTGCACTTTCTGGCCATCAAGAATCAACGTCACTTTATCTTTAAGAGAATGGTTCGGGCCAGGATTTAGCTCAACGTCACTACTTAAAAGCAGAAGTTGTTTTACAATAACTAGGTACTCCAACGTTATAGAAAATAGTACGTGGAGGCACGGTACAACAGCGAGGCCAAGATAATCACTGCGTACACCGCAACTCTTGTAGCTTACCTGCAAGCAGGCGAAGACAAGTGGGTTAAGCATCGTGTCGCGAAGCGTACCGTGCCCACCACTGGCACAGCGCAGACCGTTCCAGTCTGTTATATAGCACACGGGGGTGTTGCTGTTGTTGATGCTGATTGGCCTGAAGTGACGAACTTGGGAACCGTGTGCACCAAAGCCGATGTCTCGTAGATACCAACATCTCCTGCAGATGACAACGCATGTCCCACGATGCTTGCGTCGGACGCGGGAAGCTTGAAAGCGCATGGGCCACGTTATGGACGCAGCCGCCCACCGCTCGAAAGAGCAGTACCTGCAAGCAGGCGAAGACAAGTGGGTTAGGCATCGTGTCGCGTCACATCGTGTCCTCGGTCCTGAAGCGCAAGCTTCCGCTCTACGCACGCCGAGCATGTGTAGCACGATTGCTGTGCTTACAGAATCCCTGTCGCAAAAGCCCGTGTCATTTGCGACACGGGCAAAATCCCGTGTCGCAAAAGCCCGTGTAGCAATAACCCAGCTTGAAGCTGGGACCAGCTTAAGCTGGTACTGTTTAACCAGTCCAAATAAATACACAGATAAACAAGCCAAACTCTTCAGAAAAGCCAACTCGGCCTCCAATTTATTATTTTCGTACTCGCGGCCTGTTCACATGAGCTCAGACGCTACACATTCTCGACGCTGGCACAGTGCTAACCAACGCACACAGTGGTTCTCGGTGCAAAACAAACAATGTTATAAAACTAGATTTCTTATTTCTCAACACGAAAAATACTAGACACACGGCAAAAACAGGCAATAACAATAGAAAATACTACACGGATGAGAGATGCAGCCTGGGTCCCGCCAGTGATTGTGGCAAAGCGGCATTTTGCGTAGGCGAGTCAGAGGCGAGGAAATCCGTGCGGCTTGGATAGCACTGGCGATACTCCTCGCCACCACCATCATTCACGAGCCCACACACGTTCGAAGACATGAAGCGTCGCTTCAATCGGGACGTCCGACCTCTTCCCGCGCTCAACGGACTGCCGCTCGCTATCTCCTCAAAACCCGCTTTGCTCGCACCGCCGCCCAAGTAGTCTCCGACAAGAGCACACTGCCGTCTTTTCCAAATGAACCTTTTGTAGAAGGTCCTTTGTAGGTCTCTTCCTTCGGGAGCATCTCGCTAAGGCCGATAGTCGCATTATGGCCAAGAGTGCATTAAGGCCGAGAGGGGCGAAAGGGCCGGGGGTGGCTTTGAGGCCGAATAGGGCATAACGGCCGAGAACTGCATTAAGGCCGATAGTCTCTGAATGGGCTGGTGTGGCCGCCTTCTCGGGGGTCACGTTGTGGTTGACGACTTTAGTTGCCACCAAATAAGATAGATGGCGCCACATTGAGCATGGCGGATGAAATTAACATATTTTCAGTCTCGTCAATCGCCGTGGTCTCTTCGCAGATTACAATGATTGGCGCTCCGAATACTGTAAACTACTTAATTTTCGAGAGGACCTAATTTTCGCCAATCGCCTACAATTCGCGAAAAATAGGTCCCGCGAACAATAGACCTATTGCTGTCTTACCCAAGCATCAAGGAGAATGCAGGGATTGGTGTTCCACGCGCCGCACGTGCTGGCCTCAGCACCAGTAAATTTTCTAAAGCAAAAACCTAAAACAAATTGTATCTTGCAATCGCGTTCGTCAACGCTTTATTTTGGTTATTTACTTCGAATATTTTATACGGGGAAGGTGTGCGCGTGTGGCGCGTGGAACACCAATCCCTGCATTCTCCTTGATGCTTGGGTAATATAGCAAATGGTCTACTCCGTTAAAATGTAAACACATTATAATCTACATTGAGATCTTACCGCGTCGCGAAAATTAGAATCCGCAAATTATTCCAAAGCTCCGGCTTTGACCTAATCGCGAAAAATAAGTCGTTTACAGTATTCTGCGGGAAAGTAGACTTATGACATTTTTAAGAGTGTATCTGTCGGTGACTGCAAATACTGCGGTTTTGGGTTTGTTTTCACCCTTCACGGGCCGATCAAGCAGAACCGCATATTTGCGGGCAGCTACCGTGGCTCTTGTGACCTCCCTCAGGTGTCTCGCACCAGTCGGTAAGCCGGCCTTGCCTATCCGAATTTTTCATTTATTTATTTGCTTTCCTGCGCTTTATCATTTCTTATTCGTTTGATCAGTAGTTCCTTCATCTGCATATTTGGATTATGTACACACACGCACACGTATTTCCAAATAAATGCTATGAATTTAGGGCGCCTTTTTGGTATAACATTCCTATATTTTAATCATCGGCTTTTTAAGAGTTCAGTGAAACATTTATTGTGTCTTTTCAATTTTCAGCACTTTAACTAAATTAGTTATGTCTCTGATTCTACCGGGCGGCTACGAAAACGATAGTGAGGTTGATTTTAAAATTTTATTTTCAATCTTTTTTACAGCGAAACGTTCAAGAAAACACATACTAGGAAATATGAAAAACACATGGGCCATCAGAATGTCAGAGCAGGACTATTAACTCACCGTCGGAGTGTATTCTTGCCTTGGAGAAGTGTCACGTTCTTTGTTCCGTCTCTCTAATAGACTACTCCCATAAAGCCCTGCATGCAACACGGCGCGCGTTGCACTCTGGGAACTAGTTGGCCGGGAGGAGAGTGGCATGGTTTCGGTTTCGATCGACACGTCGACAAGAAATTATACACGAGCGTGGACTATGAACGGCCGTTATTTTATGTTTTCTGGTCCTGAGAGCGTCATTTGTGGTCTCTAAACTAACCTAAATGGCCAGACCTCGAAGCTTTAGCACAAACCCGAGACGTATAGCTTGTCAATTAACGCATGCTTGTTGTATTTTGTACTTCGAGCCTTTCTGTTAGTGTTTCGAGGTATATGGACTAGCCAGTGCTGGGAATTTCGACGCTGCAGAGCTCGGGGATCTTGCTTGTGTACGAATCAACAAGCTGTAGACACCGAATAAGTATGCACACATCGAGCTCGCGCCTTCACACAAGTGTTGTTGATCAAGAAGTTCGTTTCTTTCGTGCGTCCATAGACGAAATATAACGTTTTGCAATTACTGTTTATAGTATTTCTTAATGCGCCTGAGTACGCGAGGTAAAACTCGGAGGCGTCATTGAAAAGCTTCATTTGAACACACTTCTCATCTCTTATCTTTACTGCCCCGCAGCACTGCACGAATCGTGAAGTCCCCACCCGCTTGCATTCCACTAATATTCAACATCGCGTATGCGCATAAAGTTATCCTGCAATCACATAGGCACATTCGCACATGCACCAAGCCGCTTTTAAGAAAGCAAAAGTCGACCACTTGTGCCAAACGAACGAAACTATTCAAAGCGCGTTTGACGGTTGCTATAATGGCCACAATATTTGTTATGTGTTTGCTTTCTTCCTGACTGACTATGCCGAGATAATTTCAGACACACCGTTCAGGCACAGATCTTGGGCGTCAGTAAAAGCTCGTCCAAAAAGGCTTATGGGGGGGGGGGGGGTAGGGGACGCTTGTTAGGGCCTCCGTCGTAGCTAGCCGATCTCAGCGTTTGCGAAAACTTAATCTTCTATCAGCATAAAATTTGAGTGGGAGATACATGATGACACGAGGAAGACATCGCAGTAACCTTTGTGCAGTAGTGAGGTCGAAGTTATTGTGTTTCCTTAAAAGTTCATGCGTCAACACTGGGCTCAACTTTAATACTCCTGTGAGGATGCGCAATTGCTTTTCGCCCAATGAAGTAACAAGAAGCGGACGTTTGGCAAACAAAATACGTGTAAGGCTCAAGGCGACCAAATTTCAGTTGCAGTTCACTGGTACTAGACGAGATTATTGACAGTTGAGCTCGAAGATGCACTCGAGTGAGGTGACGGATGCTGACTCAAGCCGACGTCTGTACTAGGCGTTACTACATTTGCATACGCACGCACAATATCCGGTGTTTCGGGAACCAAGGAAAATGCCCCGATCTTCATTTTGTATCGCTCGAGAATGAGAGTATTGTACATTCGTAAAAAGTCAGATAATCGAAAACGCAAGCTGCGCGTTCCGTCGCCATGAGATGAAGCTGCTCAGTCGAAACCGAAACTGAGTGGCCAACTAGTTCCCAGAGTGCACTGCGTGGTATTTCGCCGCGATGAGGCGCGTCGGTTTTGGAAGTCTATTAACTCACCATTGAGTGTATTCTTGCCTGGGAAGTGTCCGTGCTGTTCCGTCTCTATTGCTCACGAGGGCATAGCCTTCGCCCTTTGCTAAAAAATGTTGACACGGAGTGTAGCAAAAAGAAAAGCTAGTCGAAACGGTCAAAGCGCTACATGTTTAATTAATCGTAAAGGATGAAGCAATAAAACCAAAAACGCAGTATTTGCCGTCACCGAGTAGATACAATGTGCACTGACAAATAAAATAAATATGTGGCGCCATCTATCTTATTTGGTGGCAACTAAAGTCATCAACCACAACGCGACCCCGAGAAGGCGGCCACACTAGCCCATTCAGAGACTATCGGCCTTAATGCAGTTCTCGGCCGTTATGCTCTATTCGGCCTCAAAGCCACTCGCGGCCCTTCCGCTCCTCTCGGCCGTAATGCACTGTCGGCCGTAATGCGACTATCGGCCGAAATGACAGTGACCCCTTCCTTCTGACCGAACAGAGAGGGAAGGTGGTTTCTTTGTGTCGACTTCGGGGCAGAAGATAACACACGATGGGGACAAAAGCGAGTTTGGCGGAGCCGTATCTAGGTCACAGCGGCTCAATGGGAAACAGGATGTAGCTGACGCTTTGGGTGTCGAACGGGTGGGGGAGGCCTTGCGCGCGCCCGAAGCGCCCGGTCACATACCGAAACCGAGAGGACAATAAAGCACGGAAAGTGGCCTCGTCCCCTCCCAAGCCGACCTTGGCATGCGCGCTCCCAGAGACCAGCTTGACCAGCACGATTTGGAGTTTGACCAGCTTCACTAGCTTGTCTTCCAGCTTGACCACATTGGCTCCATGGAAGACCAGTTTGACCAGTTAGGACCATATTATTGGCTCCCAGCTACTCCAGATTTTAGTTAGACCATGCTGGGTTTTACTTCAACCAGACTGACCACCTCAAATTCTAGCTTGCCCAGCTTAAACCAGCTTGGTTGCCAGCTAAACCAGTTTAATTACCACACTGACGGTTTGACCAGCTTGGCCAGTTAGATTTCTTTGCAATTGGGTGGCGAGCATAAGTACCCTGTCAGTGGCCCTTAGCTGAGACTACGGTGGGAGCTACATGCCTGCCGGACCAATCAGCCGCTTCCCTTTTATCACCTTGACCCGGCTCTCCGCGCGTGGCTGTGGCCGGGAGCGTGATGACGTCGCGCTCTACTTGTCTAAAAACCTCATAAGCTTCTACCGCACTCTCAGCTTATGAGGGAACGGAGTATACTACATGACCGCGGCTTCAGCGTTTCGTCACGCTTTAACTTCGTAACGCTACACCGTCCTTTTTTTCTTTTTTCCGAGGGTATTCGGAATCAATCGAAGGCGCGCAAGGCGCGGCGGCCTACAAGGGCCTTAAACGGCCTTATCTGGTCCTGACCTACTTACCTCGCGGGATCTCGTCAGTCAGTGGTCGCTTAACAGATTCGTCACTAGAGGCGCCGGCTGCCAGCACAGTGGCTATTTATGGGTGATCCGAGAACGCGCCTTATTTCGACGATGGCACAATAACAGTCGGGATTAAAAAACGCCCTTGCGCTTCCATGCCTGAGAAACGCGCTCTTTTGATCCAAGCAAACATGAGAGCGATGCACCCTGTTGCGTGCTGCTGCTGTTGCAGCCTGCTGGCGCAAGCTACGGTAGGTGTTCCCGAGGAACAGATATCACCAGCCGCGGTTGGTGCGGACCGTCCGCTAGACAGGCTGTGAACCGTGTTTGGGTCGCAGAAAAGCTAAAGCCCTCTATTCTGGAAAAATCAGCAGAACCCATCCTTTGGGAATGATTATCTACGTTAATGCGAATAGCATCAAACGGTGCGGAGTTATGCGTATTCGTCAGGTGGCCGGCACACTCTAGATACGCCAGCCCACTCTTGAGGCGATTCTAAATTTGTTGACACTTTCACAGCCCTGCGCACGATCTCCGCAGCCCAGCACGTGCGTTTGTGTCACTTAGGAAGGCGAGCAAAGCACGCGCCATACGCACAAACACTCAAAATGGTACCGACCAGACTTTCTGGCGTCTCAGCTAGTCTCAACCAACGGTACTCTAAACGGTTGTTTATATCTTTACCATAGGACGCGCTTTACAGCGCTGTCACAGCTACCGGTGCGCGCGCGTTCCATGCACGAGGGCTCATTCCGCTCTCGTGAGGCTGAGCACGGCCGCTACATCACCTCTCCCGAGCGCGGGAGAGGGTGAGCTAGCGGCCATGCTCCAGCCTCACGAGAGCGGAATGAACCCTCGTGCATCGAACAGCGCGCACCTAGCTGTTTGACAGCGCTGTAAGCGCGTCTATGGCAAAGATATAAACAACCGTTTAAGTGCGTTGAATGACTGCCTTCATAGCTCTGTGGTTAGCGCGTCTGCCTGCTGATCAAAGGGTCAACGGTTCGAATCCCAGCCGGCGCCGGTCTTTTTATTTATTTATCGACCCGCGGCGTAAGAGGTTAGATAGCCAGATAGATAGATAGATAGATACATAGACGAAAAGTGCGTGAAGTATCCAGAGAATGCTATTCGCTTTAAAAGTGGCGCCATTCGTTGTTGTGGAAATGCTCGAGACACGTGCCGCGCGCCACTTCTGGGAAGAACATGGCGTCTGAAATCTAGCTCAGTGCTGCGCTTTGCCGCCATGATTTTCCTAAGGGCTAGCTGCACGTGCCTCTTGCATCGACGCACCTTGCGCTACTTTTAAGACATTAAGGGCTTTAAGAAAATCTAGGGTGCCTACATGTCTGTCTGTCTCAGGGTGAAGACATCCATTGTTGCCCTGAATGTGCCAGCGCGCACGACTCTCGCCCACTCGGTGCGTGACTTGGGCGGTAAAATGGCGTTTATGCATTAGCCAAAGCTACGCGCTCGAGCTGAGTGACACAGAATGCGCGCGCTTCAAAAATGCATAAAAAAAAACGATTGGGCGGAAAAATGGCTGAGATGTTACCTAGGGTGCCTACATGTCTGTCTGTCTCAGGGTGAAGACATCCATTGTTGCACTGAATGTGCCAGCGCGTGACGCTCTCGCGCAATCGGTGCGTGACTTAGGCGATAAGAATGGCGTCTAGGCATTAGCCAAAGCTGCGCTCTCGAGCTGAGTGACACCGTGTTGCGCACTTCAAAATGCATAAAAAAACGATTGGGCGTGAAAATGGCTGAGATGTCACCACTCAAGCAAAAGCGCGCGTGTGTATGAAGGCACTCTAAGAAAATCCTTTACCGAGCGCCCCAATTAGCAAAGCGAGGTACTGCATCGGCGACAACGTCTTCTATAGGGAGCCGTTCTGTGGGCGGGTCACGATTGCAGTAGCTCGTGTTTTTGACAACAGGTGCTTTCGTGCACAACCCCTTTGAGCTATGGGTGCGCTAACACTCAGGAACCAATCCGGAAGAGTCACCAAAAACATCGAACGCCTGTGTATACATGGGTTGCACGTGACGTCATATCCTTCCTCCTTTCTGGTGGCCAAAACCTGCCGTTATACTTCGTTTCACCTTATGTGCGAGCGAAGGCAAAGCTGGAAGCGCGAGCACGGAAGCTCCGTGCGTTCAGGCTTTGCTCGAGCGCGCAAGCTGGGGAGAAACGCACAAAGCGCTGGTCTCGCGCTTCTAGCTTTGGCTTCGCTCGCAGATAAATTGAAACGAAGTATAATGAAGCTGTGCTCACTCGTTTCCGCTCGCTCGCGACGCTCGTGTACTGCTCGTACAATATGCACAGTAAAGGCTACGCTCGAGGAAGTTCGGCCACCAGAAAGGAGGACCAAATTACGTCAGTGCAACCTATGTATA